>JAQQZZ010000021.1:782228-795016 GCA_030265115.1 Mopalia vespertina
CTAGGGGAAGATCAACAAACTGTTGACCGAGTTTTATCAACCCTCACAAAATAAAGTTTTATTATTATTATTATGGCTACGTCATTCTGTGCTTGTGGGGCACTAACTGTCAATAGGCGCATTTAACTGGAATTTTTCCTTAAACACGATGAAGTCATGTTGTACGAAGTTTGTTCCACTGGTACATTTATGAAGTTTCGTTGAGTACAGTCATGTTTTACACAAAAAATTGTGGAGATGCTCAATGAAACATCCAGTCGAATTTGCTAGAAGTCTCAGTCAGATTCCCCATAATCTAAGCAATTATTCAAGAGAGATAATTTAAGATGTTGCTTTCAAAGTTGACCCTTTAAAAGTTGATTTCAAAACAGACATGAACTCCCATTATCTTGATCAGCAGTTCAAGAGGGAAATTCCTTCCAGCTCAGAGTCTATATCAAGGGAAATAATCCCAGTTACACACCCCCTAACTTGTCATATCTCCATGACTGACATCATGGCCTGTCCCATTAGTAAGGTATTGTGGGGAGGTAATTATGGAAACTCAAGAAGTCACCGCCAATTGTGATGGGTGACATCGGGCTTCCAAGGGAGATTCTCATAACCACAGATTTTACATTGGTGCACAGTTATCCGATGTCTATTCACTTGATTGCATGTTTGCATCGCATCTATGTTATTTCACTCATAGGATGCCGGGACAGATGATGGGTGATAGATTGATTGATTAGTGTTTTATGCCGTGCTTAAGGGTATTTTAGTTTTATGACGGCGGTGCATTCCAACAATAAATGTCAACCAACATGTGTGGTGTTTTCATAATGTTGGAAAGTTAATTTTCCTCTAGTGCTAAGTAAAGACAGCATTGCTACTCTTCAAACAAACTGCACTTAGCCAAAAGGACCTGCCATTCATATGTCAAGCTTTTACATTCACATCAATGCTAGATATTTAAGAATTGGGTCTTACAAGTTCGAATCTGTTTCTGTTGCTCATATTCAGGGCGTCGAAATGCCTCACAGAAAAACCACACGGAATTGACAAACCACAGGAAAGGCAGAAAACCAAAGCCACCTAAAAATACATGATAAATTAAATATATAATAATCAGTTTTAATTAATCTAAACAATATCTTAACGGGTTTATTAATTTGAGCCCTCCAAACTCTGAGGAAAACACATTCTGAACTCGAAAGCAATATAGAAGAAGTGCAACTACAGCATTATCTGCCATAGTATAAAACATGGCAGACATGGTCATGAGATTTTGGTTGAGGAGAGACCTATCTTGGATAACTTACCTAACTGACATTCTTCCGCAGTCAAAACAATGAGACTAATTTTCTAGTCACTTAAGATGGGCATAAATGTAAAATCATATCCAGGTAAACTACTCAAAGACACCTAACTTTTTTTTCATATGTGGGTTAAGGGAAGTTAAGAAAAGAATTATATTTAATCTCAAATGTATAGTTAATCTATATTAAAAATGTCCATATAAAGAAATCCCCTCATTATTATATTAATATTAATAATATGACATTAACTTCTTATTTAAATTATTGACAAAATGTCATGTACAGACATTTGTTTATTGTTTAAGTTTGCATTGCTATATTATATTCCCTGATGATCTCAATAAAATATTCATTGATAAACTGTATGGAACACAAAGTTTGGAGAAGTTGGTCATGAAAGGATTTGGTTTCAGTGCAAGTTGAACTGATAATGTAAAATTGCTATATTTGAAATTTAAGTCATTTACTCATGTAAGGCCATAGTTTTAGGGTATCTCACCTATATGACAGTGATCTACTCCAACATTAACATAGCTATAAAATGTCAAGAGGTTTGCTGTGCCGTAATAGTTAATGTTCAATAATAGATAAATAAAGACAGAAATACTATACTTGAAACATACCAACCATAGCCACAGGAAGAACACGAATGATTGGCTAAGTGGTCTAGATGGGGATTAAGGACAGAAAATCAAGGGTAGAATTTGAGAAAAATATATAGGGTGCACCCACAATTTTAAATTTGGTGCACAAAAATTGTGTTGGGTGCACAGTTTTTATTGACACTATGGTGTGTATCAAGCAAACATGACAAATGAGCCAATCTACAGGTAATTGATTAACTATATATAACAAAATAAATGAAACAGAACAGAAATGTTTGCCTTATGATGAACTTCCTTTCTATTAAAATGTCAGATAATCAATTGATACTCAATCATAACTTTGATAACTCAAGGGTAGCAAATACATTTTTGTTAACCATAAGCGATCGCAAATTGTTTCCATGAATTTAGCTTGAGTTCCCTGTTGACAATCTGGGTGTAATATTTTAATATTGGATGCACAACGCAAAAAATTCTCGTACGATATTTAATAATTGTTGAGATTTATAGGTAAGACATGAGGCGAATATGTATCTTTATTGAGCTGTATATACAGTCAATAGAGCTATGACGTGCACCTGTACCAAACCTTCGACCTAAATAACCATGGGAAGACATTATAAGCGAGTGTGGTACTGTTGAGAAATTATCGATTTTGACATCAAAATGGATGTCGAGTGGTCATTTTATGGGTCATTCTAACCCAAAAGTGTTCAAGGAAGAAAACGAGATGGTTTAAGTCAGGGTAAGGCCATGCAATTGTTATACATTGGATGATAAAGTTCAGAATCATAGAAGCTTTCTGCTATTTCTAAAGGTAAAGAAGCTTCAAGTAACATAGCTATTTAAGAGAGTGATGGTGTCAAAAGTGAAATAAATGGTATAAATGTAACCATTGCGAATGACATTTTATTCGCAGTTTATTTCACGGTTGATGAAATAGAAACTGGTTGAACTTGGGAATAAATAAAGACATACACTACAGTTGTAGTGAATATTGTCCTCAATATGAGCACACAATGAAATCATAACTTAACTCGCCAGTTAAAAGTAGAAATTCCAGGTTTTCCGATATCTGTGCTTTTTAAAATTTGGATTGGGTGTAACCTTTTTTGCCACTCACTCTCCTACTGACAAATGTCAGAGTGTTGTGGGTTCGATTCCCAGATGGGTCTCAGACTGCAAATTTTGTACACTAACAAAGTTTTAAAACAAGGAAATACTGTAACCTTTCTTATTGATTTAACTACATTTTCTCCAAATTATTTACACTTTTAATATGAAATGTTGGGTCGAACGTTAAAAAATAATAATAATAAAAATAATTAGAAGCCACATTTATTATTACCAAGATAATATTTTCTGCATAACTCCAATTTATCTTCATTTTTCATCTTCTTCAAATCCATTTTGGAAAATTAGCTGTTTGAAGTAGGTATCTGAAATGATATAAAACAAAATGTTACCAAAAATAACGTTAACTAAGCAATCTTGTGTTGTTTGTTTCATGATTATTACTGAGTTTTTTTCAAAATATTGTTGAACCGCTTTTCTCGTGTTATAATGATAAAAATGTAGGCTAGTTTCTAAATTACCCGTGTTTCAATGTCTCAGTCAAATATCAAAACGATTTCCGCATGTGCAATACGTCACTAGTTTATGCTGTCAACTTTGTACCAGACACACATGTATGAAAGACGGATTACACGGGGGTTATGATTGGTTAAACCTAGGTGCAAAGTGCACTACCATTGATTTTCATTGGAGCATTACTGGACTCGCTTTCGTCGCGACGTAGATCTATCGAACAGAGTAAAGAGGCAACATGGCGGAGTACCTCGCTTCGATTTTTGGAACAGAAAAGGATAAGTAAGACAAAGGGTCCTACATTTTGTGACTTCATTGTTGTCAAAGTAGTAAGCAAAACATAGAAAATCACTCGTGTCTCGTCTAACTCTAAGTCTACGTATTACCCCAACGACATATCTAATTTGCGGATATGTAAGTGTTTGAAAGAAGAAAATAGAATGATGCTACACGCAAACCGGCAAATTATCAAAACCAACAACAACATTAGCAGAGCAAAAAAACAACATCTCTTTCAAGAACGAATCATCTACCATACTAAATAGTAAATTAATAAATCAAGGTATCCGTTAATGCAGCCTACTATAAAATGTCCATAGTATATCTGTTTTGGTGTTAGAATTATCATACAGATTATCATGTAGTATGCTAATACCGTTTACTTTATACATGTCTCGAAATAGTCCTGAGATAGCTGAGAATCCATATGCATATTTAGCCTAAAGTCGCAATTCTTGTTGGTATGTTCAAATGCTTACTCATGAGTATTTGCAGCTCTTTTGTTCTTGAAATCGCATAAATTTCCAAAATACAACCACCACAGTAATCAATGGCGTATACGCTTTCGTTTGCATCGTCTTTTTTATGGTAATCCGAACAAATTATGTCAAGAAATAGACTCCTGAGTAAGCATTTGTACATACCAACTTCATAACTGAGAATTGCAAGGTTAAGCTATATATGCATATGAATTCTCAGTTATGCCAGGACTAGTCTCGAAATAACATTCACTGGGGTGATATAAAATTCGATCCACTGGTTTTAGTCTCAGGTGATCGATTTTTTTTTATCATCTTGAAACAATCCCAGGTGATCAATTGATTACCTTATCTGATCGTCTAGTTTTATAACAGAATAAGCCCTTGTAAAAAAAAAATATACGCATATGCTGTTTTTCTGTAAAACAGAAATTAAAAGAACATCGACTCCCCTGATGTCGTTTCATTATTTGAGAGAAAAGCTTTGATTTTCTGTCCTTTTTAATAACGTCAAGAGTCTGGTTATTGTATTTAATTTTAATTCAACGATTGATTGCCTACTTCGAGGCCTGTGATACAGATGTAGATGCGAATACATATCTCAGTGAATTGCATATAGGCCTACAGTTAAGAGAGATACCACATTGTGCCATACGAAAACTTTTTGAATAAGCCCTGCCTCTGAATCACAATATATAAAAAATGTCTAAACATAGACTTCTAGATATGTTTTGAGACAAATTGCCACTATCTTGAGCGTTAGAGTCACGTGACCAGCTTTGGCAAGCAGTTATATCCCACCAAATCTCTAGGTACCCTAAATCACCTCCAATTTCATCCATGACAAAGCCTAACTTTTTGGGTTCTTATGACAATATTACAGCATGTATTTGAACAAATTTATGTTTTCTGACAAATGTTGATGCTTTCTAACTGAAAAATTCATCTTCTGCCTCTCAGACACAATTTTCAAGTCTTTTAAATAGCTTCTAAAATAGTAATCCTATGGACAAATTTGGGGGTGATTTAGGGTAACCGCTAAAAGACATGTTAAATCCAAGGGTGAGAAATGATTGATTTTAATGTGAATATTGACGTTAAGTGGTCATTTTATGAATCGATCTATCACACAAGTGTTTAAGGAAGAAAACGAGATGGTTGAATTAATAAAAGATTAGGCCGTATATGTTGGAAGATTAATTGGATAAATCTGGTAGTTTCCTAACCCCCTTTAAACCAAAAGGTTAGGAAGACTCTGAGAGCGTAGCTATATCATACACTTACAGACATGTAATAGTTATCACTTAGAACCATTAAGGCAGCCTTCTTTGTTGAATAAAAAACCGAGATAGTGTTTAACATTCTGGTCCCTTTATACCTTCCATTAACAAGGTTGAAATAATTAAAACAAGTCCATTTTCTTCCTTTATTTCAGAGTAAACTGTTCCTTTTATTTTAAAATCGGTGCATGTCGTCATGGAGAGAGATGTTCTAGACTTCACAACAAACCAACCTTCAGTCAGGTCAGTGTCGTTTGCATCAGTTTATGATGCAAACTAAACTACAGTTTATTAAATAAAATGTTTCAAAAAATCAGCTCAGATTTTTTACATTTTGTGGTATTTAAATTTATGTAGTTTAAGGTCTAAAACATCACGAAATTGAGACTGAATGAGGAATTAACTCTTATAAATCTGTACGGTGACTGATTTCATAGGTTCTGAAGTACTTTCACTGGGAATTTATGGGGAATAATTGAATTTCAGACCTATTTGGTATGATAAGTTTATATCCCCTAGTCGTGTTGACATTTTCTCAAGGTGTAAAAATACACAAATACACCTCTCATCTGGGTCCCTTGGTAATACGTAACTAGAAGAATATTCCTTTTGTCATTTCCTTTGTTTTTGTATTTTCAGACCGTATTGTTACAGAATCTATACCTGAACCCACAGAATGCTGCTCTCACAGCTGATGGATCTCACAGTTAGTCCTTTTACCTTACACCTGTTGAAGCTTTTATATAGACAGATTTATCAGTCCTACAGCTGTTCTGTTTTTCCTATTTCATATTTTTGTTGAAAAAATTAAGCTATCTACATTTGTAAATAATGGCTGTAAATTGAAGGAAATAATGATGTTAAACTTAAAGGCATTGGTTTGAGATAGGAAAATATTGGTAACCATGTAACTTTAATATTTAATAGAGTGATTGATTTATATTATAGAAAGTGTTTTTGCTGTACATTCTAAAGTATGTTCACGCGGATTGTTGGCAACATAGAGCCGATCTGTTTGTGATGTCTTTGTGCTACATCCTGTAATTGTCCTGTATTTGTCTTTGTTGCCAGTGGCGTTGACAATGGTTTCCATCACCCATTGGGCTGGTACGCCGTCATGAGTGAAATAAATTTAATTACGGTGTTTAACCCAAATCAAACAGACAGTGAGTCAACATTGTAATTAACATAGCCCTGTTTGTTGAAGCCAAGCTCAAAATTTAAAATGGAAACGGTTATGTTTTAATACACTAATACATTCTAAACTGAACTTAAATATTTTTTCATAATATGGTAAAAGGTGTCTGGTTGGAAAGTCTTCTGTAGCTGTGGTCATTGGCACCTAGTTTTGGATAGACAAAATCTTTCCAACAGTTAAATACTTACTATGTAAACTTATGTTTTTGTTATAACTTTACTACCTGACAGTCGCGCGTTGTTAACATTTTGGACAGCTGATCTTCCATATAATGCCTCACAGGTTTAATTCTCACCAATGGACCTCTGAATATAGTCCCACAAAGATTCCCCTGATAAGTCATATGGGTGAAATACTCTTTGTTACGACATTTAATCATCACAAACTATGACGATTTGTCCTCACTCAATAATCAAAAGTCTAAATATATGTATAGATATGCCAAAACTTTAGAACATGAAAGGATTTATGTTTTTTGTTAATAAGCCTCCCACGGATCTCTGTGCAAGTGTAATTAATTTTTGGAAATGTATAGGCAATAACTCTAGACCTTAAAGTGTAAATATCACTACTTTTCAGTTCATTTTAAAATATATATCCTATTCAGCGCATTGATTCAGAAGGAAATAGATTTTGTTGATGGATTTGAAGCTACAACCTCCTCCGTGAAGATTAATTTTAAGATATTTTCTTCCAGTTTCACTTGATGATGTGGAAGCTCAGCAAGATTTTGATGATTTTTTCGAGGAAGTGTTTTGTGAATTAGAAGACAAGGTAATTCAATGTTGAATCGTCTTCAGCTGCACATTGACAGGGTCAAAGGATATTCAAACTCAATTTACTTTTCATTTATCGCTACCCACAGGCAGGAGGTTTTGGACCTCCTAACTGATGGAGAAATAGTCCTACAAGTTTGGATTGAAATACAGAATGGTTCCATTAATCATCGTTTTTTTACCATCAGAATTGCACAATTTTGATGGGGAAAAATGCTTCCATCCATGCTTGTAGGTGTCTATTTCTGGTTGAGGACTAGACGACAGCTGTTAACTAACAAAAGTTTGGTGATTTTACCCACTTTTGTTAGTAAGACATTTCATCTTGCCTTCTTATTCCTTTTGTTTCAGCCATTTTCTATTCTCATGTTTTGTTTCTAGTCCGTATGGATGAAATAAATATGTAAGCTAGCCTGGGTAATTAGGGTTTTCCTGTATTATATTCACTTTGTAGTCCAAATGGATGACCTTGAGCTCCAGCAGCACTATGATGACTTCTTTGAGGAAGTTTATGTTGAGATGGAAAAGGTAGGCTCATCATTACAAGAAAAAACAATCCGCTTCTGTATGTAAAATCTTTTAGATACATTCTCGAATTGTTTGGATAATACTCTTTAACACCTCTACTAAACAACCCCAAATCTCCTTACCCTGGCCGATACAAGTTGTTTTAATCTTTAATCTGAGCAGTAGATTAAGATGCTTTTCAAATATCTCTTTCAAAAAAGAGAGATAGCTCCTCTTCAGAGAGAATTAATTCCTGATGTTATGCCATCCAGCTTAAACCACTGATAAGTAAGACAAAAGTAACATTGACTAAAAGAATTTGAGGCAGTCAGGAGCTTTCATTGCCCTGTAGCTATCTGAGCAATAAGAGACATATTTATGTTGTGGGTACCTGTATACAGTCGTATCACACAATGTATTATGTGGTAGTCGTGAATCTTGTCAGATTTGTTGCCAGTGCATCATGGGAGGTTTAGTTCATCTAACCTATAAGATGTCATAGTTTTAATGCTAACTACATCAAACAAACAGGTGGAGGTCTTTGTACTACATCCTGTATTTGTCTTGTTTTCTCTTTGTTTGTTGCCAGTGGCATCGAGGGTGGTTTCCTCACCCATTGCGCTGGCACACCGTCTTGTGACTGAAATAACCTGAAGTACGGCGTTAAATTCCAAACAAATCAAACGAACAGTTTTTCAAAGGGAAAGTCTGCATGGGGTGTTTCTGTTGCCCTGGTGCTCTCAGAGCTAAGGGGCAACATGAAGTCTATTTATATATTGTGTCTTGTCTTTGTTTATTGCTAATATGCATCGAAGATAGTTAAGGTTTCTCTCAGCCATTGGGTTGGCCAATCAATCGAGAAACAGACAAACCAGACAGAGGCATTAACAAAGACATTTTTTTATAAATTTTACCGAGGAATTTGTATACGTACCTCTTATGAAAATGGATACCATTATTTTGAGGTGTTTTGAACACACATGTGACAAATAGTAATAATATTGATGAAATAATGTACAGTTCTTGTGGTGCCCGTTTCGTGGCACAGTGGTTAGTGCGTCTGATTACTGTTGTTCATTGGGTGTTTATTATTTTTTATTTACGAGGTTTCCTCTCTGTTTTCAACCATATTTGACAAGAGCAAAGTAAGAAATGGACAACCCATTTTCATAAAAGTTACATGCCCTTGGGTATCACCTGTAACCCTAACCAAACAAACACAATCTAAAATTTGTGATATAGATTTGTGCATTTTATTTTATTTTTTATTTGAGAAATAATATTTGAAATCATGATCATTTTTAGTCTCAATTGTGTATTATCCATATCAACTTTTCATTTTGATGAATAATCTAGTAAAACAAATAAGGGAGTGGATTTCCTTAAATTGATTATGTTCTATAATTTTGAACAACATAATTTGTATTATATTTCAAAAAGACTGATAAGTATGGTGATTGAAGAAGTAAATCGTATCTGTCATTGGTTGTTCGTTAGAAATGACCTTTGACCAACTCTTAATAAAGTGTTATCTCTTTCCCGAAGCTCTGTATTTACAATTACTCCTTGTACAGTGAGGTAAGACTGAGTTTCTATAGTATGCATATTGGCATAAAAATGATCATGGACTTTTGACTAGGAAACGATGTATTACATGTAATAAATTAAACAAATGAAAATGTAAACTAATGGAATCTGTCTACGATTAATTGGCATTTAGCCCGCAAAGGTATTTATGTAGGATCCAGCATTCAGTGATAAGCGTGTCGGCTTACTGATCTTCATCCGTTATTCTGCTCACAAGTTAGTCCCTGTCATAAGTTTAATACTTTAAATAATTTAAAGTTTACACTTTGCTGTTTTCTTTAAACATATAAATTTTTAAAAGAAAAATAACGAAGACATTAAGGCTACTGGTTTAATGGAAAATACGATAAAGTTTCACACAGATGTGTGTTAAATTTTACACACAGGTTAAGACTTAGTTTTATTGTGAGATCCCGGAGAATGAATATGATAACAATGCGGTCTCTGTTTTGCAAACTTTGCTGGATAGCATCATAGGGAACAAACTACTTATATTCTAGATTGATCAATTTGGCACTGGTTATCTTTCCATCCTGATCTGTGTAATACGTTCTACTACAATTTACTATTTGTATTAGGGTGATCAAAATTTTTCTAAGGGCCAGATGTTACGTTATGCATACATCTCCATAAACACAAACAACAAAATCACCACATTTTCAAGCCAAACAAACTCCATATTTATGAGATATTATATAAAAAAGAAAGTGTTGAAATATCGAGCTTACAACATTGTTTTATGGTCAGTTTTATTGTGAGCTCATATTTTGCGCTTTGCTTTCCTTCCCTGACGTGTAGTTATTATCTGTGATGGACTTATTATTTGGGAATCTTGTCCTTGGTCAACCATATTGTTTCTTCACTCCCTCTGTAGAGTCACTGGGTAACTGACTGGCAGATTAACTATGCTATAAAAATACTAACAGCTTTCTTTTATTTTTATTGCTGAAAGTGGGTTATATTTGCCTACATGTATTTATGAGCTGTGTTAATATACGATTTTGTTTGAAACTAGTCCTCTTTGGTATAAGATTTGATTCTGATCACATAGCCGAACAGATGGAGTAGCTTTATAATCTAGTTTGAGCTGCACTGGGAAGATGATCTCAAGTATTATTTGTCTGAAGTCTATGGACATGACTAGTTGGCTAGCTTGACTAATGATCCTTCTTTGATATTGCCTGTACACTGTAGGTCTGAGTCCTCCAGTGGACCGCCAGTATATAAGGGAATAACATGATGGAACTAAGGTAATGGCCGGTTTCCTGAACCTTTTTTGTTTTCCACTGTATTTAAGAAAGACAGAGTAATAAAAGGACAATCTGTCATCCTATCGTTGAAATATCCTGGAATTCTGTATTTGTTCGTTACCTAATGTTCTTTCCAATTACTATTTTATTTTATTATTTGCTTCTCATGTATTTCAGTATGGGGAGATTGAGGAAATGAACATTTGTGATAACCTAGGTGATCACCTGGTGGGGAATGTCTATGTCCGAGTAAGTAGTAGTGACTAACTCACAAAGCCACCTTCATAATAAAACAAATGTCTATCATTAATGTAATCTGCAAATGTGAACAATTTTGTCCTTCCTAAAGGGAAAAAAACCATATATATATATATTGTCTGTTAATTGTGCTGCTAAACGTATTCATTTCACTGCTTTCTCTGGATTTCAACTCCTGCCCTGACACCAAATTATGAGGAGTTGAGAAAGCTTTAATGAAATAAGTCTCAGCTTCTGTTTTTGTAAATAAATTTGAAAAGTAACTTATTTAACATTTATTTTTTTAGTTTCGTTATGAAGAAGATGCTGAGAAAGCAGTGAATGACCTGAATAACCGGTGGTTTAATGGGCGCCCAATCCATGCTGAATTGTCTCCAGTTACAGACTTCAGGGAAGCCTGCTGTCGCCAATATGAAATGGGGTTGGTATTGCTCACGTTTATCTCTCAAGACCGGGGTATGCAGAAAATATTGATCACGTTATGTTTTATAACGGACTTCATTATTTTAAAGTGAAAATATCTGCGTGTTCGTTTTTTTACGCAGTGGTTGTCAGTTTTGATACAATAATTTTATTGCAGAGCATTTTATGACCGTTCGAATTAAGGTTGTCACTTGTGCTGCCTTCTGTTAAGCCTTTGGGAGTATACAGATATCATAAGTTAGAGGAGCACAGCGTTAAATAACGTAATTTGCTGTTGTCTATCTATGACCAGAAGAATGTTATTTTATTTCAATAGTCTTTATCTTACTTACCGAAGATATATAAACTAAGTAACTATAAATCTGTGCAACATAAAAATGTATTTATAACTTTATTCAGAGAGTGTACCAGAGGGGGGTTCTGTAACTTCATGCACCTGAAGCCAATTTCCAGAGAATTGCGACGAGAACTATATGGTAGAACAAGGAAACGAGGCAGGAGGTAAGACTCAACGTTACTATGAATGTAAAAAATGTCTTCATTATGTTGTAGTCAGATTATTTTTAAGCCTTTTCTTAATATAATAGATGATACAGCGTTTCACCCAATTATGTACACAAAAATGATTTTATGGTATATATATATATATATGTTTTGAGTATGATAAATTAGACAATATTTTTTAAATTTGAATGGTTACTTCCTTCATCTCAGCCTGCAGCCATTGCTCAGTGGTTAGCGAGTGCGCTTATTTATCTTACTGCGATGCACTGTTCACAGGGTTGAGTCTGTCTGTCGACCCTCGGGTATATGAGTGTATACGATGTGGCTCCGGCAATCATGGGGGGTGATTTTTACGGTTTTCCACCGTAATTAGGCAAGGAATAGTGTGAAGTGGACAACAGTCATCATATAAGCGAAATACTCTTGAGTATGACGTTCAACCCCAATCAAACAAACAAACAATCCTTCATCTCACCATTCAGTCAGTCCACTAACTTATGCATGCTTTAAAACATTTAGTGTTGCGACGCTTTATTTGAAAATAAATTTACACATAAATATTGAACTAGGAATCTAGTTTTTGGTTGATGGATTCATTTGTGCAGCAAATAATAGCAAAAGTAAATTAATAAAACAAAGCAAGTATGTTCGCCATGTGTTATTTGTTTATTCACACATATCAGGGTCCGAAATGTTGCTAAATTTTTGCGTAGCAAAATTTTTTTTACCATTGCTATACAGAATAACTTTTGTGTAG
>JAQQZZ010000021.1:807568-827905 GCA_030265115.1 Mopalia vespertina
GTAAAGGGATACATATAGTATATCGGACATACCGACGAAACTGCATACATATAGTATATCGGACATACCGACGAAACTGCATACATATAGTATATCGGAAATACCGACGTAAAGGGATACATATAGTATATCGGACATACCGACGAAACTGCATACATATAGTATATCGGACATACCGACGAAACAGCATACATACAGTATATCGGACATACCGACGAAAACTCATACATAGCCAGTTTTGTTTCATAAAACAGATTGAAAAAGTGATGGTTGAATAAGATAATAACATATACCGTTAACATATGGACCATGTATATGCAACTGTTTGGACGTCCATAAATATTCACTGTTAAAATGTGGAATCTAGCTCGGTCCTATATATATCTCTCAAAAGGGGATTTATAATATGAGCTCAAGTATAGAATCAGTTTGAATTAAAAAAAACAAAACAAAAAACCCCCAAAAGCAATGCTTTATTGTTTATTTTATATAACGCTGTATTTAATAAACTCTAATGACCAGTTACAAAATACCAATAATATTGTCTTAGGCTCTATATCTTTATAATTAATTAATTCCCACTCGTGATTCCATCACGCCAATTTTGTTACCCTCACGGCATATATATTTGAAATAATTGCCGCTTTCTCCTTAAAGTAAGAGTTTGAATAATGTCTGTCGAGTTTTGAGTTAATAGAAAATTAAGACTTGACAACACAGAACCATCGGATCAGCAGTTGAATCAGTGTTTATAGTTTGGCAGACAATACCTATTCATTTATTAATGTTTTGGCTTTTCATCCAAACAAATGCACTGTTCTTTGTCTTTAACTGCATTCCATAAGTAGATGACTTTGTTTTCCAGTTATTGTGTTCACAATACATACAGACGTGATTGATTGATTGGCTGATTGATGTTTTACGCCGTGCTTAAGCCTAGGGTATTATACTAGTATATGACGGAGGTGTATTCTAACAATAATTGACAGAAGCACAACCAAGATGTGAAGCGTTTCCATAATGTTGGATAGTGAATTTTCCTCCAGTGCTAAGTACACACAGTATTATTACTCTTAAAAAAAAACTACCGTTAGCCAGAGAGCCATATATATACAGACGTGGATAGAATGCACACAATAGGCAAGCACTGGAGTCTTGCCATACCGTTCTGTGGAATTTGGTTAAATTAATACAGTCAACCACATCTGTAGTATTAATAGAAAAACCGAGGTTTGAGGTTTATATATCAATTTGTTTTCAAGTTATGTTCACAACATATATACATGAATATTGTAAAATTATGTCGTTGGGCGGCCAGTTTGTTTTACGGAATATGGTGATATGCAAACAAATTCTTAATCTTAAAGGGAAAGATAACTCTCATTTTCGACCTAAGCTTACTATTTTTATTGCATATTTTCAAAGACAAACATCTGTATTGCACTTGCAATCGAATTAGCATGGCCGTTAATTAGTTAATTTAAAAAGCGGAACTGACGTCATTGTTCGAAAACACGGTAATTATATCATCTAGTCGTGGCTGTTCCCTTTTGCCTGCACTGGTGGATGCTTTCATATAAAGCTGAAAGTGAAGGTTCCATCCCAAAGCGAAACAACAAACAACCCCTTTTACATATCAACCTAGTATTAAAAAACAATTTTTTAAAACAGCAGGTCACCTGAAAACATGCTAACCGTATGTGTTACTCGAAGAGCTATTTTGATATCTATACAAACAGATTACCATTGCGCTTGGATGACCAAGCTTGTGTATAGCCTATACGCCGTGTTGCTATATAAATGCCTTCCAATGAACAATGACGTCAGTCCCGCCTGTTAAATTAGCTAATTAACGGCTATGCTTACTCGAATGAAAGTGCAATACAGATGTTAGTCTTAGAAAATATGCAATAAAAATAATAAGTTTATGTCGAAAAACATTTGTCTTTCCCTAGGGGAGGAAGCTACAGTCCAAGTTTCAAGTCAATCAGTGAATTCATTCTAAAGTTGTTTTGAGAAGTGATATGAGATTCCATCCTTAGTCTTAATAGAAGGGAACTATATTCAAAATGTCAAGGTAATCGTAGGTGTGAATATTATCGTTATACGCAATGGCGGCCATATTGTTTTCCGGGATTTGGAGAAATACCCCATACGTTGTCCTAAAGGGAAAGACCACTGCTTTTCGACCCTAACTTATTATGTTTATTGCATATTTTCAAAGACAAACATCTGTATCGCACTTGCATTCGAGTAAACATAGCCGTTAATTAGTTAATTGAAAAAGGCTGGATGACGGTCACCAGTGTGTCCGTTTCCTTATGGATGCATTGGAAGGCATCTGTAACAACACGGCGTATATATTTTGAATCCCGGTGAAGCTTGGTCATACTAGCACAATGTTAATATGTTGTATACATATCGAAATAGCTCTTTGATTAACACATACGTTTAGCATGTTTTCAGTTGACATGCGGTTTTAAAAAATCCGTTTTTTAGTACCAGGTTTATATGTACAAGTTGTTTGTTGGTGTTTCGCTTCGGAACCATCCACCAGTGCATGCGTTAGGAAGACAACCACAACCAGATGATATAACTACCATTTTTTTTAACAATGACGAAAGTTCCGCTTTTTAAGTGCAAGTGCAATACAGATGATTGTCTTTGTAAATATGCAATAAAAATTATAAGTTTATGTCGAAAATCAGTGGTCTTCCCCTTTAAGACCAACAATGCTCTTGATGTTATTTGTCAACAGGAGCAACGTGAAGGAGATCATTGGAAGTATGATTGTCAACACGGACCAGAGGAATGTGTAGGAAATCTCATTGATGTAAGGCTGCTGTGGATAAAACTTAACCAATAGTTAGTTTGATTAGATACGCTGTGCACTGGAATTTCCGAACATAGTCAGTGTGCTCGTTAATATATTGTTAGTCACGGGGAATTCCTAGGCCTAATTGCATATCTTCGGCTCTTGTACTATGGATGATTAAGGGGAATAGCAGCCAAAGTGTTCAGATATTGGCATTTTTTTTATCCAAAAGCATACAAATCGCGTTAATGAGCCAGAGGGATATTGTGGTTAGGAAATACTTTTGGCTTTATATTGTCCACATACATTCACAATTTATCTGTTGTGAGTTGTAACAAGATGGGAAGCGCTTTATCGCACGGCTATAATTTTGTAACAACATTTTTTACCTCAACAAAAAGCAGAACTAAGAGAAGGAAACACGATTAATACTGTTATATCCACTGCATCTTTCAATATTTTCATTAATCCACATTTATTCTCTGTTTATTATACCTAATCATTCTCTCATTCCTTTGTTGTATCATAGGTGTGTGCAATTTATTACGAGCAGGAATTTTCGCGTTATTTCTACTTTATTAGCTGCGTGGAGATTTCCTCTTTAAAGCCAGCTGGAGCCGCCAGACAGGTATGGAATCATAGACTGTTTTTCTTATGTTAAACGAGACTATATCAGCGTTCAGTCATCAATTAGTTTTCCAGATCTTTTGGCCAGGGGATCAAACCTCTATAATCATAAACAAGAGCTAAAATCACGGTTTTAATTAAATGCGAAATTAATTCGGACGTTTCTCGGGCATTTCGGACAACTCCAGATTTAGGAATACTCCGCACTGAAACGGGGCGATCGTGCAATCAATAAATACGCCCGTTTTTCTATCCAAAGGGAATCGGGTTCATATTCTCGAACATCAAATGCGAAACTAATTCGAAAGTTTCTCGGACATTTCGGATAACTCCAGAGATAGGTAAACTTCGTTTTGAAATGGGGCGATCGTGCAATTATCGAAACACTAGCAAAACACAGAAAACAAGGAATTCGATTTATAAGCCTGCAGTGATTCTCTGTCTCGACTTTATCCTGCAATATTATGTCAAAGTGTGAATGTCCGTGGAATGTCTCCTGAGGACCAGTTGGTACTAACGCGATGTCGTATAGGCCATGTATGTCAGTCACTTAACAAAAAGGTAATTTTTGATGAGATTTAGATCATTCCAAGGTGTTTGGCTAAGACTGTCGCTAAAGTCATCTACAGTCACCCTTATGAATGACTTGTTTGACAGTATTGCCAGCAATCTTGTCAAACATGTCACCCATAGTTTTTACACGGATCGATGTGTTTCATAACATTACATTTGTTACGTAAGATTGTCAATAATTATTATAATTGACATAGTTTTAACTACAATATTTACAACTTTTACATCAGAAATAACCTTTATGTAGTTCTTTTCAGTTCAATTTGTGTCCTTTTTGATGTTTAATACCAAGCGTGTTACTGGTTGGAATTATCTTAAAATTGAAAATATTAGATCACATAATGTTGAAAAATCCCTCAACTAACCAACATACAAACAAACAAACAAACAGGAACCATGGAATTAATACACACCGAAAAAAAAATCCAAGTTATCTTTATAATGATATATAATATAAGGATATATCGCCTTATACAAGTGGGTATCCGTCTGCTCTATGATTTTCCCCATGTTCTGTCTTAAAAACGAAACTATATGGAGCCCTGCTGAGTGACGCAGAAATGATCATTGAAACTAGAGACAAACATTGAGGCTTCTGCTCCACTATATTTGTGGAAAGCAGTCGGAAAAGTTTAAGTGATAAAATAAATAGAAGGGAAATGATTACGTTTTGGGTAATATACAAATGACAAGCTAATAGGCCTACGTCGACAAAAAGAGCTAAACTAAAATGTTCATCCATCAACAGGAATTAAATGTATCCAAAATATGAGGTTCTACACAAGTGTCGAATGGTATACTGAGTAATCGACAAAACTATAGCTATGCTGGAGTATCATGGGTTTAGTACTAGAATATAAGTAGTTATTGACGTTTCTCGATAATGATAAGACAACTAAATCAAAGCGTGGCATCTGGGTTACATATAGGTTGTATATCACAAGGTTGTAGTTGACATTGTAAGGTGATAGGCTACATCAAATACGAGTAGGTTATATAACAAGGTTTGTAGGTTTGTTTGTTTAACTGGGGTTTAACGTCGTACTTAAGGTTATTTCACTTACATGACAATGTGCCAGCCCAATGGGTGAAGGAAACCACCCTCGACACCACTCTCAACAAACAAAGACAAGATGGGACAAATAAAGGACAATAACAGGACGCAATACAGACACCACAAAACAGATTGGCTTCCTGTTCCCCTTTAGCTCTGAGAGCACCAGGGCAACACGAAGCTCCTTCCAACCACCCGCAGCATGGCATTTAACACCAATCAATCAATCTCTGTCTTGTGATTGCCTCTGCTATGATGTAGCTGGTCGGAGCCAACAATAGCTCATGGTAGATTTTTTGACTGAGCTACCTTTCAGTTTCTCCAGAAGAGAAATGGATTGGAGTTACTTTTTGGTGGGGTTGGCCAGTAGCTATAAAGGGAGATAAATCTGTTACACATATAAACGGAAAGGCCACCTATGTCAGAACTAACAATAAGATTTCATTGAATATTCATATCATACTATTGTTAGTAAATGACAACGGTGGTAACAGATTTATCTCCCTTTTTGACGCTGGCCAACCCTAGTGTGTCTAATTTGTGAGGGTGGTTGTGGGCTACATTCTATTATTGCCTAAGAACATGTTTGTGGGGTAGTTTAAATTTACCAAGTTTCTTCTTATTTTCTACTAATTACGGGCATTGCAAAAACTTAAATAAACACCAACTCTTTACGTATATAACCATGACCCTGAAGCTAGCACGAGACCAGAGTTCGTATTCCGGTGTAGGCGATAACAAAATATACAAACATTCTTTCAGATGTAGGTAAAGACAATGAGGAAGAGTTACTGGAAAGTATACCAGAGATCATTTGTTGGTTTTTTTATGAGGTCTCTGGCTGGTTTTACACCAAAAGCCAACACAGCAAAGCAGTCACATGAATTTATGACATTAGACAGCAATAATTCAAACTAAAATGAAACTTGTTTGTGTTATTTACAATTACTGTTTGTTTTCTAGCCATGAAAGCTGATCGTAAAAGATTGAAGGCAGAGAAGCTTGAACTCCTTAATCAGATGAAACAGTTATACGGAGCATTGGAAGATAAAGAGGCAGAGTTACGAGACTTCATTAGGAATTACGAACAGCGAATGAAGGAAAGCGATGACAGTATTAAACAGGTGATGGTTCTTAGGATGTATTATCTGCACTTGAAGGTTTCTTGACTATCAATTTATTTATTTATTTTATCAATAGTCAATGCGTTAAAAGCAGATTACAGAAACATGTAACATGTAGATATAGGTGTCCTCAATGCAGTCTTCTGGCAAAGCAGCCGATTCCCTTTTCCGTTAAACAAGTAATCGTTTTGTGGTGTATTATTATTGCTTGAAGATTTCTTGACAATAATTTTTTTATTTATATTATCAATAGTGATTGGGTTAAAGCCAAATTACAGACTAGTTAACCAGTATTTATAGGACATATATGAAACATAAATGTGTACGGGAAAACAATTGGTTTGATGTTAAGAGGATCAAAGTGAATCTGCCTACATTATGTAGACAGGATATATATATTTGGGGGGTGGTTTATGAGGTTTCCCCCTGGTTTTCCACCATAATTAGACAAGGAACAATGTGAAGTGGACAATCACTCATATAAATGAAGAACCCTAGAGTACCACGTTTAATCTACAAGTATTAAAAACCAATGAATACATAAAATATAACAATGATATATATATATATATATGAGAACAGTTATTTTACTATTTAATGTTGGCATTCACTCAATCTCAATGCAGAAATGATATGTAAATAAAAGTTATATTTAATATCGTCAAAATGTGGGGCATGTTTCATCTTGTATTTCCGCTTGTATTGACAGTTAGCGGGGGAGAAAGAAGAATCAGAACGTGAGAAATGGGAGATAATCAAACGAGCTCGGGACGCCACGGAACGTTCAGTCATTCTACGCTCACAGCTAGACTCAAAAGAGGAACATATTCGCTCATTGGAAGATGAACTTGCTGAGGTCAGAAAATCTCCAATCTCGACATACATGTATATGGTTGTGAGGGAGCTTTCCTGTTGCCCTGGTGGTCTCATAACTAAGGGGCAACATGAAGGTTGTTTGTTGTCAAGGGTGGTTTCTTCACCCATTGGGACTCGATCGCCATCCAATGAGTGAAATAAACTTAAAATTGGTGTTAAACCTCAATCAAACAAATAAACAATTGGACATGATCTTGGCATGAACTATTGAAGGATTGATCAATTTTTATACATCTGTCTGATTTATACCTTGAGCAAATCTTTTATTAATTTCACATTTCACTATAAGCTTTAAAATGTGGTTTTTTGTGCTTCTATTTTCTTTTTTGACTGAATTTGGTTTTACCTTACTGGAAATAGTGTAAGTTTTTTTAATTATTATTTTGCTTATTGGAAAGTTTCAAAAACAGGTGTTTTTCCTAATATTTTACCATCAGATCTTTTATGTAAGAAAGGAAATAAACTTTAATATGTTATAACAGCATTTTAAGAACTAAAATTTCAATTGACAGGTGAGAGATGTGGCATCCAATCAAAGTCTCAAGAATTGCTTTACTCCAGAAATGATGCCCTCCCCTTCAAGTGGTAACACGGCAACCACCCCCAGTGAGGACCTCCCACCATATGAAACTCCTCCCCCTTCTGCTTCTTATAAATCAAAAAGTGATAATTTCAGTTGTAAGTACTGTGAAGTTTGTGTTTTTGAAATCCAGACAATTATTATTTATAATTTTTTATGCCCTTTAACTAAGGACAGTATGTTCGTTGTCTAGCCTTGCTGTCTTTACTAAGCACTGGAGGAACATTTATTTTCAACATAGCAAAGAATGTTTCACATTTTAATTGTTGTGTTGTTGTGGTTAATTACTGTTGGAATACACCGCTGTTATACAAGTGAAATACTTGTGAGCAAGAACCTGTCACTAAATCAAGGTAACATCTTAGGAGTTACATGTACAACATTGGAAAATCTGATGTAGAAAAACTATTTATTTTCCCCATTAATTCCATAGTTTATGGTGAACATTTTTGTTTTATGGCTCTCAAATACAGTAAGTAAATGGGTGCCAGGAACAAATCTCTGGTTTATCTCCCCTTGCCAGGCCATAGTTTCTCACAAGCATTCACTGTTTGTCATGTGTGGTAAAAATGCAGTAAAATCCTTGGGTAATACTAATGCCTGGTTACCTTCACACATTAATGCTGGTCAAATATCTGTCATTAGAATTTAATCCTTTTTAATTGAATAAATAATCGTAAACTGTGAATACCATATAATTTGAAGGGGTCCTTGGCTGGGTGGTTAGTGTATAGGAATAATGATACTCCTTCCATGTATGTAATTCAGGCTTGTGTCCCCCAAGTGGGCCTCTGATACATGTATCATTCAGGCTTGTGTCCCCCAAGTAGGCCTCTGATACATGTATGTCATTCAGGCTTGTGTCCCCCAAGTGGGCCTCTGATACATGTAATTCAGGCTTGTATCCCCCAAGTGGGCCTCTGATACATGTATATGAGGGAATCCTACAAGGTTTCATTTTGGTTTTCGATCGTACTTAAGTACAGCAAAATAAGAATATGATAATTTGTCTTCATATAAGAGAAATACCATTGAGTACAAGTTTATACCCTATTCAAACAAAGAAACTGAACAAGATAAGGAAGGAAGACTGAACAAAAACTTTTAAGTCTGGGTGGAGTTCCAATGTGTAAAAATTTGAGTCACCTCGACCATCAGGTATATGAGTAACACACGAAATGGCTCCGGCAATCACAGAGGTGGTTTTTCAAGGTGTCTTCAAAGTTTTCCACTAATTTTAAGCAAGGAAAAATGTGATGTGAACAATCCGTCATGATATAAGTGAAATACCCTTGAGTACGACATTAAACCCCAAACAAACAAACAAACCAATGTGTAAAAAGATTTTGTTGGGTCTGTAAGTGGTGAATGAACATTTTATGGCCAAAAAACGCTAATACATGTATGTTAATGTCTCTACTATTTTCATTTTCAGTGCCCACCAGTACCCCTGTGGAAGACAAGGGGAGTACTCTCCCTTCATTTCACACCCTATTAAACTACAGTGCTAATAACAGCGTGGGTAACCATGACGATAACCTGGATAACAGTGGTACAGATTTAAAACGAAAAAAGCGAAGAAGTTTTGGTTCCTTGTCTAAAGTGTTCAGTATTGGCAGATCAAGACGCTCAATAGCTGTCCCAACAAATATAGATCTCGATGGTAAGTTAAAAGTTTATTTTATTTTTATAGATCAGCTATGTCTATATAAACTCACTTTATGTTTTAGTTTGTCTTCCCCTTTAAAGATCAATCCATGAGTTTAGTTTCTAACAATGATACATCATCATGGAGTTCCTATATAGCAGCTAAAAGAGCAGCTGTTTCGTGCCCAGACAAAAAAGTGTAAAACAAACAATCCTACAAAATGGTTGGGGGTAGAGTTTTCTCCCCTTTTCTGTCCATGCAGATGTCTTGCCAACTTGAGATACTTAATACTGTCATTGGAATGAATAACTTTGAATTATTAAATAAGTGATCAATGTGTGCACACACTTTAATTTCAGCATTAACAAAACCTTTTTGTTAATATTACCACGAATGGCAATTTTTATGTTCAATTGTCTGTCTTTTAATGGGATTCAAAATTATTAAATACTATAATCAGTCAATGGTCAGTGTTATAATAGACAAGTCCAGAGAACCAGATTTACCAGTTGATTGATTATTGTGTATTCTGCTTGATGAATTGAGACTTACATTCATTAAATACGGTATTTATGTTAATTAATCTTCTTTCAGAAAATGAGTAGTGCTCATGTTTCAAATTGTTTCTGTTTTGTAGAGCATGATGGATCTAGTCTAAGAGTCAGCCTTCTTAGTGCTCATAATTATCAAGAAAAACTACAAATTATTGACCAATCAAAATCATCTCCCATGACCACCTGGAAAGCCAATCAAGTGCTAGCGTGGCTGGAGATTGTTCTCAGTATGCCCATATATGGAAAAATGTGTGCAGAGAATGTTAAAAGTGGCAAGGTATGATTCAGACTTTTTATTTTGTTTTGATCCAATTTTATTTTCAGAAATGTTTTATGTGATTCTCACACTCTGGCTAAGGGCAGTTTGTTTGGAGAGTAGCAATGCTGTCTTCTTGGAGGATGGAGGAGGATTAACTTTCCTACTTTATAAAAACACTTCACATTTGATGGTTGTGCTAGTGTCAATAATTATGGTTGGAATACACCTCCGTCATATAAGTTAAATACCCTTGAGCAAGGCGTAAAACACCAATCAATCAATCTATAGATCAATAAATTTTGCCATTCTCTGACATTCCTTAAGGAATAATACTAAGGTTTTAAAGCTAAAATCTTTCATATTAACACTTTTGTAACTCTTGTCACATTTTACTGGATTCTATATTGACAGATTTTCCTTGATTTATTTATCTCAGTTTCTTTCTTGTCATATTTTCCTGAGTATAATTGTCTGTGTTGCTATCTTGTCAGATTTACCTGGATTTAATTGTCGATGTTTCTATCTTGTCAGGTGTTATTGGATTTAAGTGATTCTGAGTTGGGATCTGCGCTAGGAATCACAAATATCCTTCATCGCCGCAAGCTCAGACTGGCTATTGAAGAGAACAGAGATCCAAGTCTTGTGTAAGTTGAACCAGTAAATTTCTTTTCGAGTAGAGACTCGGAAGCAATTTTTATTGCATCTGTGAAAATGAAAACGTGTCATGAGTAACAGGCTTCATGGCCACCTTTCTACATTAAGCTGCTATCTGTAACTATTAGCCAATCCTCCCATAAAAAAGAGCAATGTTCAGAGCCACATGGAGGTAAAGAACCTCTTTGTAAAATTGGCACAATTTATCATATTTTGAAAATTTTATTTTTTTAAAAATAAAAACGCTTTTGATTATGCATTTAATATTGTGCTATTTTTGTAGCAATATACCATGAGCCCGGTGAAAATAGTTACAAATATACCACCAATATGAAATAAAAATTATTCTCTTTATATTTCTTTTATTTTCTAGGAAATGTCCCAAAATGTCCTTAATTGATCACACATGGACAGCGCACCGTTGGTTACCAGATCTGGGGTTAAAACAGTATACAACTGTGTTTGAGGTCCAGCTAGTGGATGGGCGTCTCTTAAATATAATCACAAGAAAAGACTTGGAGAAGTACTTAGCTATACATCGGAAATTCCACCAAGCCAGTATTCTTAACGGAGTAGAACTCTTGCGCATTGTGGGATTTGACAAAGAGGTAGGACATACACAAGAATAATTTTCACTGAGAAGTTTAGCACAATATAGTATTACTAAGTTTGTTTGACAGGGCGATACCTGTTTTAATGCTCAGTGTTAGAACCAGAAAAATGTAGTTATTGTATTTTATTAGCTTATGTCCTTAGAATTGAGTCATGCCTATGTTTAAGGGACTCTTACATGACAGGTGCCCCGATTCATTGGAGTGGACAGTTGGGAAGAAGCTTCTTGTTGCTCTGTTGCTCTCGGAGCAATGGGGCAACAGGAAGAAATCTGTTGACAAAGTATGGCATTTAATCCCAGTTAAAGCAAACAAACAGATTCATTTGACCCATTTAACAAATGGGCTCTATATTCTCTGAAATGTAAGAAATTATTTTTTCTATCTGATTTTATTGCAAACATTCCACAAATCTCTGGACTAGGTTACACTGTATCTACAACTTTTGAGGCAAGCCACTGTGTGAATGTTTAATGTCATTGTGTGTTTTGATTGGCAGGTACTGTCTCAGAGGCGGAGTCAATGTGAGTCTGTTGACAAAGATCCTTTAGTCTGGACCAATCAGAGGGTAATGAAATGGGTACAGTCCATTGATTTGGGGGTAAGTTAGGTTGTGCTGTTTTTGTTTTCCTTATCTTACAAAGGCATGTCACATGACTGAATTGCTTCCTGTCAACAAACTGACACTGAAAGAAAAAGCGAACACATGGTACAAACTGTTAGACAATGTGTCATCCCGACAATCGCAGGGGTAGTTTTTACGATGTTCTCCCAGTTTTCCACCATATTTTAGCAAGGAACAGTGTCAAATGGACAAACCATAGTCATATATGAGAAATATCCTTGAGTGTGGCACAAAAAATTCACTCATTGAAACAAACAATGGTATCTCCGGACTTCTATAATTATAAAAGAAATAACACAATATATAAACCTTGTTGTTCTCAGGAATATGCTGATAATTTAATGGACAGTGGAGTGAACGGTGCTCTCATGACCTTAGAACCATCATTCAATGCTGAAGTCATGGCAACAGCTCTGGGGATTCCCCCGTCTAAGTCATACGTCCGACGACACCTGACGTCAGAATTAGATATCCTTCTTAAACCTGCCAGGTAGGCTTAACGACTATTCTCTCTGGAGGACTGCTCCATGGCTCAGTCGCCCAGGGTTGGGAGGTAGCTTCCTGTTGCCCTCCAGGGTGGTTGGAGGGAGCTTCAATTTGCCCTGGTGCTCTCAGAGCTAAAGGGGAACGGGAAGCCGATCTGTTTGTGGTGTCTGTATTATGTCCTTTATTGTATTGCGTCTTGTCTTTGTTTGTTGCCAGTGGTGTCGATGGTGGTTTCCTTCACCCATTGGGCTGGCACGTTGTCATATAAGTAAAATACCCTTGAGTACGACGTAAAACCCCAATCAAACAAACAAACAAACAAACTCATTCAGGCCACTGCCACATGAGCTGATGTTGGATGTTGTGAAGTAAATTTGTAACTTTGATGAGGATAACCCCTGTTACATTAACAGGCGTGCCGGATGATTTACCAAATGGCTATTCCCTAATTTGCCCAGTCAAAGATAGACCTTGGCTCAGTGGGTAATGTGCAGGACTACTGATCCTCCTGAATTTACCTTGTGAGTTCTAATCTCACTGAAGGTATACCGTATATAAGGGAGTGACACAGGCTGACCTCCCCTAGTGCAGGGGTGTTTTTACAGCCCTCTGCTCTGGCTTTGTGGTTAGTGTGTGCGCTTTCTAATCCTACTTCGATGTACTGTTCACATGATTGAGTCCATCTGTTGACATTTAGGTATATGAGTAAGTCACACAATGTGACTGGCAATCGCATTGTCATTTTTACAAGGTTTCCTCTTGGTTTTTCACCGTAATTAGGCAAGGAACGGTGTGAAGTGGACAATCCATTGTCATATAAGTGAAAAACCCTGGAGCACAACATTAAACCCCAATCAAACAAACAAACAAATCTAATTTTACAAGGTTTATTGTGGTTTAAAGCCTTTTAATTCAGACAGAGAAATGACCAATTCGATGTCATTTAGGTGAAATACCCCTGAATATGACGTTAAGCCCCAATCAAAAAAGAAACCCAATTATGAAGAGACACTGCTTCTGAGTTTTAGATTATGTTTTATATTTGACTGTATGGTGATGTCTAGTCAATATACATAGATCATTAAATTGTTTGATGGAGGTTTTACATCACACCTAAGGTTATTTCACTCATACGACCGTGTTTTGCAACAGAAAGTCACTAACCACTGGCTGATGAAATGTGAAGTATCTTGATGCTCTGGAAGGTAGTTTCTAGTTGTGTGTCTAGTTTGTATTTCCCAGTGGATCCAGGGCTAATTTCCCCACTCCATTAAAGTGGCAATAAATCTGACCCAGATAACTAGAGGGAAAATTATCCTAACTCTTTACTAAACACCAGGTCACCCGTTGGATTCCATTCAATACATCAATTAATGACAACAAAAAAATCTACAAAATTTGCCATGCGAATAAGTTCTGTTGAAATTTATCCATAACCTTCAAAAGTATTGCTGTTCTAAATCTCCCAAAAGAACATCAAATCTAAGATCTTTCAATTTTAGCTGAGTTTGGCCAATATCCGCTGACTAGATATATACTGCTTATCACTTAAAAATACACTTACAACTCTCTCCTGGTCTAAGTTACTATAATTTATCACGAATAGGCAAAAAACAACAGGAATACTACAATTACCAAATTTACCTGAAATATCAATTTGACCCTCTCCACAAACTCAACACCATTCTTCCTCCCAACAAAAAAAAATAATTTTCAACATCAATATCAAGAACTCTTATTCAAGAACCAATAAGCTGAATAAAGTGGTAAATTGTTAACAAACAACACTGTTTACACTCCATTAAACAAGCTGCACTTGCATGCTCATGTCCGAACGATTGTTTTACTTTTTTTGTTGTTGTTGTTGGTTATTTTTTATTTTAATTGTTTAATTTTATTAAGGTTATTCTTTACTAATAATAAAAGGACTTTTTCTATTTATTTTGTTTAAAAACTAAAACAAATAAAAAGGTTCTCTTATGAAAAAATTTGTGTTTTGAGATGTGTATTATTACTGTCGCCAAAAAAAAAACAAAAACATTGGGTAATAAAACAAAACCGATTTGATTCATGCGACCCTGATGGGACTTGAACCCACAATCTTCGGCTCCGGAGGCCGACGCCTTATCCATTAGGCCACAGGGTCATGTCTTCGCCGTGTTCAAATTCGAGCTATAATACCAATGTACAACAAAGACTTTTTCGTTTATTATGAAGTTATTTTGATATTTTTTCTGGCAACATTGTCCTAGCTCATTTCTCTTCACATTCAGCATAAAGTTGTATTAAACGTTCGCTGGTGATAACAAAGAACGGTAACTCTTGGCGTCTTTAAATTAGGTGAAGGAGTTATTTCCCTTCCATTAGTTATCGAGCTTCTACTATCGGTAAACGACAGCAAGGAAATGGGTGAAGATGATACGTTATTTAGCATGGGCTACAGCCCCATTGGGAGGGGTCGGGAGCGTCCCGGGGCGTAACCAGTGATCGACTTACAGCCGTATATAAGACCATGGAGCTATATAGCTCCATGATAAGACCGAAGTACGTATAGGGCCTACGGCTGTAAGTCGATCATCGCTGGGTATATACGAGCGTATGTTACGGTGCGCTGGCCCGGGGCCCTACAATTCTCTTGGCGGCTACTATATATAACTGGACTTGATGAGCAAAATAAAAAAAAGTACTTGTTGGTAGGCAAAGGATACCTTAAAGTCCAACGTCTGTATCTAAACTGAGGCTCTTACCACCGTAACATCTAAAAAAAAAAGAGATTATCTATGTGAAGCTGTCAGAGGATAAATATGTCATCCAAGTATGGAAGATACAACAGGGGCTGCTTAGCGCACTTTCTATTAAGGGCTTCATGTTCCCACTCTGCCATAAAATAGAAGCAAAGTCGGGGCTAAACCTTTTGCCCATAAACTTTGATTATTATAAAAGAACGATCTTTCAGAATGCATTTTAAAAAATAGGGAGAACTTTAAAAACAAATGAGGCACATTTTTTATGTCCACATTGACCTCACAAAATGCTATAAGTTTGAAGTCTCTACGATGAATAATTTTCGATTTAGGCCTATAAGCAAGTTTCTATGTAGAATCTGCCAAAATTTTCAATGTAGGCCTACATCTGATCAGACAGCATGGGGATGAGTCTGTCAATATGTACAGTGTAAGTTAAGCGTGTAAAATATAATTACTATATTGATCAGTGAAAGTTCGACAACAAATCTACATAAGAAACCGAGAGAGAATCCTCATATGCTGCTGTGATAATTCCATCTGGAACACCTTGTCAAGGACACTGTTGCATGGTCTAAAGAAGCTGACTGAAAGGTTAAATTGAAGGCCAACATTTAACTATTGCTAGCAGGGGTTGAATTATTGGGGGTTGAGGGGCCAAATACTACCAGCCTTTTGGATTGGCTTCTTATAAGTATTGAACTTAACAATGTAAGGGACCATATTTTGAAAAATCTTGTCTTCTGGCTTCTTCACTTCACAAAAACATTTCAACCCCTGTTATTCGATTTTCGAAATAGCTAGAATCGGGAGCAGGAACAGAAATATACTATATAGGCCTATATGCAGATTTATATAGCGATAAAAGAAAAACAGGCCTATATATAGAACGGAAATGATAAAAGCAATTAATTTCCTTTAGTCCTAAATAGGGAAGACGTTTACCGATAAGGAGTTCTGATTAAGTGCAACCAATAAAAGTAAAGCTAAAAACAAACACGAAAAATGGCTAATTTTTTCGGAAATACGTTGGCCATTGGCCGATTATATTTGATAGAGTGCGTATATTAAAGGAGAACTGACTGTATCCCATAAATGTAGGGTTATTGTTTGCATACTTATAAACCTTGAAAGAAGCGGAAGCAGATTACCTTATTCAAAACTATTCAGAAATTAGCCTCTTCTTGTATTACAAACAGAAGAAAACCAGGGTTGTAGCCTACATACCTATTAACGAGGAGCAAAAAGATTCATATATGAATCTTTTTGTCTGAATGTTACAACAACCATGCAAATCTATACCTGGTATACCAGATATAGATTTGCATGGTTGTTGTAATATTCGTCTAATTTAGGATTTTATGATAGAATCTATACAGAAAGAAAACTATAGCGGGTTCCAGTGTGCTGACGATATACAGTTAATTCTTGACGCTAAGAGGCGTCTTAATTACTCTAGATAGTTTCTACAAGTTATCGAGAGAAATGATGTTGACAAAACCACAACTGTGTGGAACGGCTGTATGATTTCGTCTGATATAAAACTTCGACAAAGTAGATCGAGCCACCGAATTTGAATTGCTGACATTCACTTTCCGTCGGTGTGATTAAACTAATTAAGTAAAAAAAAAACAACCCAAAACCCACTAAACACATGGGAACTAAGAACTGCGACACTTTTAGAACACAATCACACATAGGCCTACAGTCAGTAGCTTTGTCAAATCTAACACTGCCTAAAGCATCACCCCCTCTACCAAACACTAAAACCTAAATATTAACTCATGTGTGGAGGAGAAGTGGATGGAACAAAACGAAACTTACAAACAAAATTTTGCAATAAATTGTATTTTGTAAATTTAGAACTTACTTCAAATTAACTGGTTGTTTTTAAACTCCAAAATGAATAGAGGCATAAGTTCGTATCTTAAAATATAAATCAATCAATCAATCAATCAATCAATCGATCAATCAATCAATCAACCAACCAATCAATCAATCGATCAAGCAGTCAGTCAATCAATCAATCAATCAACCAATCAGTCAGTCAGTCAACCAATCAATTAATCAATCAATCAACAAAGCAAGCAATCAATCAATCAATCGAACAAATAAAACTAGACAATCGAATCTTTGAATGGTGTATAAGCTTAGACTATAGTCATTTTAAAACAGAAAGTAAGATTGTCCTGAAACTCAGATCTATAAAGCTTAAATTATTATTCCATATTTTAACGCGATGTCCGGAATTTATTTAATTATTAATCTAAGAAGAAAGTTGTTAATCTACAAGCGATGTGCTGCAGGTTATCTGCAGTAGAAAGCACTTACAAGTGCTCGCCCAATGAACTCAGTAGGTCTAGATTTTTAGGGAAATATATGTTTACGACAAGCCAAATGTTGCACTATGTTTTCTCTTTTTGAGCTGAATATTTTTTATATAACTGTTTTGCATTCAATAATTGAATTTTTGTTAGATATTAAATTGAAACCAGTTCACAAAGGCCATTCTTTTTGTGAATTCATTTTTTAAACCAGGTTTATTTTTTTTCAAATACCAATAATTGAATGATATAATTTAGCAGAGAAATGTTTAACGTTCGTTCAATAGGCCTGAAATAGCATTAATAAATGCTATAGGAGCCTTTAAGCAGACATCTGCCTCCACGTTGTCAACAGATTGCTTCAACTATAATCAGCCTATATCAGGGTCTGTGACCCATCTGGCTTAGCCACGCAGTTTATTGGGAAAGTAGCAATCCTGTCCTATAGCACTGGAGGAAAAGTCACTTTCAAACATTATGAAAACATCTCACATTTTATGGTTGTGCTAGTGTCAGCAATTGTTGGAATACACCGCCGTCATTGAAGTAAAATACACTTAAACGCCTCGTTAAACACCAATCAATCAAGCAGGGCTTGTGTGTAGATTTATGCATTATCTCTTTTGTAAAAACCGTAAATTAAAGATTGCGTCCGACACATTTGCGGAATGATGTTGTGCTAGTTATTTTATATGGAAAAGTTTAACCCCTCTGCGCAATATGTGCTTAGCTTAATTTATGTGTACAGAGATATCAGACGAGAAGATAAATCGTCGCGGCATTTCTTGTTACATTAGTTTTGAGTGGATGCGCATGCGTGTATTACAATGAACACAAATATATCCAATTATAGACCTGTAGACCTAGGCCTGTACATGTTTAATTGTACCGTGCTACCGATGGGCGAATTACCTTTTTCGATTTTTTTTTTTACCGTTCATAGAAAAATTAATAATTTAATATATAAACACAAACCAGTTTTAAAATTTATTTCAGTTTTAATTTGTTTCCAAGCAAAGAATGGAACAAACCATATGGGCTTATTTTATCCCATTACCATTTTTAAAAAATATTTTATTCAACTATTGATTTTTATAATGTCCTTTAAAATTGGTTATGAAAAATAATAATATCAGTATGCATATCACCGCTGTTAAAAAAAGTAAAACAGAATCATGGGGAATTGACGTGGTTTACGTTTAAGTAATTGAATTTCACCAACTGTTTAGTCTGTTTTTAGTATTTGTTGCTTTTAATTGCATGCTTTATTCAACCAGATAAAGCTGAGCAATATAGACCCAAATAAATGTGTGTTTGATCGAGGTCAAATGCCGTACTTAAGGTTATTTTCCTCACATGACGGCGTGTCAGCCCAATGGGTGAGAGAAATCATGCACCCTCGACACCACTGGCAACAAATACAGGCAAAAATGAGAACAATGAAAGGATTGTTTTATTCAACCAAAAACAGTTGGGAAATATAGACATAATTGAGAACATTGAATAGATTGCTTTATAAAACCAGAAACAGCTTAAACGGGGAAGATAAAATACCTGTGTTACTTTTGGTGGACGAATGTGATTAAATCCCAGTATTACTTAGGTGGACGAATATGATGAAAAAAAATATATGTGTTGTGTTATTTGAGTGGACGAATTTGTTTAGTTACTGTGTTCGTTTGATGGACGAATCTGTTTAATCCATGTTTTCTTTTGATGGACGGATCTGTTTAATCCATGTTTTCTTTTGATGGACAGATCTGTTTAATCCATGTTTTCTTTTGATGGACGGATCTGTTTAATCTCTGTGTTCTTTTGATTGACGGATCTGTTTAATCCCTGTGTTCTTTTGATGGACGAATCTAGTTTAAGTGTGTGGTAATCATTGTGAAGACAACATGCGTTTCTCCAAATTGATGTGCTAAATTCTGAACGAAAGTATATGTATTGTAAAGAAATAAATTGTATAGCATAAACTTGTTCCATACTGCGAATCAAGCAAACTCCGATTTAAAGCCAACACAGCATATTGTATATTCTTTCAGGCAAAATAAATGCTAAATTATCAAGGCTAAAGGCATTGTTGACCGTCGATATTGTTTGTTTGATTGGTGTTTAAAGCTGTACTTAAGGTCATTTCACAACTATAACGGCGAGCCAAACCAGTGGATGCAGCAAACCACTCTTGACGCGACAGGCAACAAAGGAAGACGACTAACACGCCGTCTTAATCCTCCCTTAGCTTCTAATGCATCAGGGCACATGAAGCGATCACGTTTCTCTATAGTGAGTATTAGTTTGAGATTGATTCAAATAAGTTTTGTTAACTTGGCGCTTTAATGATTGTAAATATTTGAGATTATTTAATATGTCATTGTTGACTGTTCGCTATAATGACAGTATATATATTGAATAAACGAAGAGAGAAAAATTATAGTATATGTTTGAGATTATTTCAAATAGATTTGTTCTGTATTATTATAGTGACAGTATATATATATTTGACATTATTTCAATATATTTGTTGTCTGTATTATTATAGTGACAGTATATATATATATTTGAGATTATTTCAAATAGATTTGTTGTCTGTATTATTATAGTGACAGTATATATATATTTGAGATTATTTCAAATAGATTTTTTCTGTATTATTATAGTGACAGTATATATATATTTGAGATTATTTTAAATAGAATTGATGTTTGTATTATTATAGTGACAGTATATATATATTTGAGATTATTTTAAATAGAATTGATGTTTGTATTATTATAGTGACA
>JAQQZZ010000021.1:828005-840497 GCA_030265115.1 Mopalia vespertina
CACATGGTCTTGTCACCCAGAAGATCTCGGGTATTTGAAGGAGTCTTGCATGAGGCGTTGTTTTTACCTCTGGTTTTCCTCTGTAGTCAATTAGACTCTGACATGGATAACCTGTCGTCATATTAGTGCAATACATGTACCCTTGAGTCCCACTACAATGGTAATCCCCAATCAAACAAACAGCAAACAAGATCCTGTGATAAGCTCATTCATATATTCACGGGATCGAGTCCGTTTGTCGACCATCAGGTGTATGAATGAGTCACACGATATGGCTCCGGCAATTGCGGTGGTGGTTTTTACAAGGTTTCCTCTTGGTTTTCCACCGTAATAAAGCAAGGCGCAGTGGGAAGTGGACAATCCGTTGCATATAAGTGAAATACCCTTGAGTACGACGTTAAACCCCAATCAAACAAACAAACATTCATATATTCTAGTTGTTAATTGCAAGTTCCATCTTTTAAGGGTTGTTTATTTCACTGAGCTTTCATGTGATCATTTTGGTTTAATAACCATAATTTGGACAAAACCCCCTTGTAATCAAACTAACTGTTGTTTTTGTCTTTTAACTTCAACCAGTACTGACTACATGTCAGTAATCTTGTTTAGATTGGATGACTCAGTGGAATGTGCATTCCATCCCAGTTAGCTGTATACACTGCTTTCTACCATAGTACATGTAGTTACCAATATAAGTCATACAGACACAAGGTGTAGATAAACAAAATAATCCTGTTAATAGAGCCCACTGTCGTGGCTTAGGGATTTATCATTAACGTGTCTGTCTACTAATCCTACTTCGATGTACCATCCACAATTGGGGTCCATCTGTCAGCCATCAGGTATATAAGCAAGGGCTTAGGCAGAGGGGTGTCCACCCATCCAAATGGACACCCTGAACTGAACAATTGACTCATCTGGACACCCTTTTTTAAAAAACTTTAACATGCAAGAGATAGGGAAACTGTTAAAATTGGACACCCAGTTACTTAAAAAGTGAAGCAAAATGACCATTTTGGACACCATACTTTTGATTTTAGGCAAAGCCCCTGCTTCCTGGTCATATGCTGGGACTATCAACACAGAACGTGACTTGCTTAGGAATAACATACATACATTAAAAAAACATTAGTAAACTAGTTTTGTTATCTTTGTTGATGAATCAAGGATTTTTTCTATTAGAATGCTGACTTGATGTATTTGTTGTTGACAGTTGAAGATATTCCGCTCACTGATTCTTCAAGGCGCTGCTGACTACGATGACTTTTATCAAATATTACGGACTTTAGAGCCAGCTTTTATGATGGCTGTGAAGGATTTACGATCACAAGTCGTCAGAGAAGCTTGTATCTGTATATCGTGAGTAGTTCACCTTTGGTTTGGTAAAAAAAAAAAAAATTAATTTCAAGTTTCTGGATGATGCATTATGCCTGTCCCGACTTATTTAGTGTATGTTAACTATTTAATAGGTAATAAAAACATCTGGTGTTTTTAAAATTTTGTTTAAACAAATATTTAAGTTCATTGGTTTAACTAAATGTGTTTTAATAGTCACTGAAGCTATTTTTTTTTATTGACAGGCAATATTTGTTCTGGGGTTTAACTGGTCTGATAAACATTAGAAATTTAATCCATTACTGTATTCAGGAACTAATGTACTAATCATGGTAGACTTATTTTCTAACTTTTATATGTTTACAGGTATTTTGCCCAGCAATTAGGAAATAAATTTGATCATTTTGCGGAGACACTTCTTCCAAGCTTGATTAATTTAATTCCAAACTCTGCCAAAGTAATGTCTTCTTCAGGCATTGTAGCATTTAGATTTATTATTCAGGTGAGTTCAACTAGACATTATTGTAGCATTTAGATTTATTATTCAGGTGAGTTCAACAAGACATTGTAGCATTTAGATTTATTATTCAGCTGAGTTCAATTAGACGTTGTAGCATTTAGATTTACTATAAAGGTGAGTTCAACTAGACATTATTGTAGCATTTAGATTTATTATTCAGGTGAGTTCAACTAGACATTGTAGCATTTAGATTTATTATTCAGGTGAGTTCAACAAGACATTATTATAGCATTTAGATTTATTATAAAGGTGAGTTCAACAAGACATTATTATAGCATTTAGATTTATTATAAAGGTGAGTTCAACTAGACATTATTGTAGCATTTAGATTTATTATAAAGGTGAGTTCAACAAGACATTATTATAGCATTTAGATTTATTATAAAGATGAGTTCAACAAGACATCATTGTAGCATTTAGCTTTATTATAAAGGTGAGTTCAACTAGACATCACATACAGTTGATAGTTACATTGTCATAGAGCTTTGAAACCAACTGCATGAATGAAATAACAGCTATGAAGTTATAGATTTGAAGACAATTTTATCTCCAGAAATTATACATATAACACAATGATACAAATTGAAGATATTATCAACTTACCAATGGACAGATTTGAGAACTTCTGATGATATTAAGATCGGGTTTTAATCAAATTGTATGTAATTTCGAATTTTGTACATTGTGATACATTTGTTTTGGAAATGTTGAAAGTGATATATAGTGGAAATTCCGTCAAGTGGTTTATTATTTTCTTTCTATTTCCAGTATACCCACAGTGCTCGTTTGATACCAATTATTACCAGTCATGTTAGTTCCAAATCTAACATTATTAGAAGGTATTATATTATTGTCAGATGACTAAATTACATATAAATACCATCAGAAAAAAATATAGCTCTACATTAAAAATACCATTATTTGAAAATTATTTTATGGACTTTATTTTATGAATTTAGTGATGGAGGCAGATGGCGTGTCAGAAAACATAAATACATGTATGTTTGTTTAAATGCTACAATAATTTCACAACTAGCAAAAGTTAACAGTTATTCATAAAGGAAATTGAAGGTGATTTATAGTATATATCAGTGCATATTAAATGTGTACAAGTCTGTTAATACAAGATAAAGTGGGGCTATATTCAGGGTCAATCTCTTTCTCTGGCTCAAGGTACTCTGTTTGTTTGGAGAGTGGCTATGCTGTCTTTAAGATAAATATTCCAACTTTATCAAAACACTTCACATTTTACAATTTTGCTGGTGTCGTGTATTGTTGGAATACACTGCCATCATATAAGTGAAATACCCATGAGTAGAGATAAAACACCAATCAATCAATATTATCTGCTATTGATGATTTATTCTACTATTTGTATTAATTAGGTCACACCTTTAATTCAATTAGTACATGTGTTATGATTGGTATTTTAGGTATAGTTATGAGCTAATCAATCAAATTCTGCACTCATGGGCAACCCATTTCCTGGAGAAACACATCGCAATACTTCAAGACGCTATAAAGAGGGGTATAAGTGATGCGGATTCAGAAGCCAGAGCCTTTGCTCGAAAGTAAGTCTTTAAAGCTATTTCTAGAATATTAACAAATCTCCATGTACACAAAACTCTTGTTGTTTAAAGAAAATGAAATGATTGCATTAAGCATTATTTTATAATGAATTTTTAAATAAAAGAATTTTGTTTCTGTCAAAATCTCAACAACACAACATGGCTGAAATACTGATAAATGTTGCGTAAAACACTAAAAAAATATTTCTGTTAAACAAAGGGAATTATTCATATTAAGTTGTCTTTGGCATTTCTTATTTTATCCCATTTATTTTCAGGGCATTTTGGGGGTTTGCTGATCATTTCCGCGATCAAGCGGATGCTTTATTAAATAACTTAGACCCTTCCAAGAAGAAGTTGTTGGAGGGTGAACTGAGTAATTCCTCTAGCAGTAATTCCCTGAACAGTACAGACAGTTCAAGGTTACCCAAAACAAAATCGGGTAACAGATCCAGGTCGGCCAGTATTGACAGGGGAGGTGATGTCATAGAGTGAGTCTAGCCTTAACATTAATTCCTACAAACTCGCTAATCAATCAATGATTTTTGTGTCCTTTAGAAAGTGGATATTGTGTTATTTTGGGTAAGGATCATCAGGAGTAGTCTGAAATTGTTGAAGATTGTACAGTGCTGACATCAAATATAAGGTCTTTGAAATCCTGGTGGAATTTTACAGAAATGATGTAATGTATGTGAGGAGTTTATTTTTTAGCTTTAATATTGAAGATAACTTTTCTTGTGAACTCGACCCTCAGTGTAATAGCAGGAGAATTTTGTCTTTGATTAGCAATGTAGGGAGATTAACTTTCCAACAGTATCAAAACACTTCACATTTTATGGTTGTGCTTGTGTCAATTATTGTTGAATTACACTGCCGTCATATGAGTGAAATACCCTTAAGCGTGGCGTAAAACAACAATCAATCAATCTTATAAATTTACAGAATTTAAGATTGGTTTACCACCAATATTTTTGTCTGTAATTTTTTTCTGTAAGTGAAGTATCCTTGAGTAGACTTTTGAACACAAATCCCATTACCTGTACCCATGTTAATGTTGATTGTGTTTTAGCCGAGGAGCACAGAGAAGAACAGCCATACCGAAGACTGTTAGTCCTAAAACTGATTCAGGTAGGATTTCTCACTAACAGCGTTAATAAATCCATAAAACGTTTTGCTTTTTTAATCAAACAACTAGTTCAAATGTGAATTTAACTTAATGGTAGTGGCTTAATTTCTGCTTAAAAGTTCAATGGATTTTTTAATATAAATTTGTTACTGATCAATATTATTTCATGTCAACAAGTTTATGAGAGAAAGTATGGGCAATGTTGTTGTTGTAATGTGGGCAGGGTAGTCTCCCTTTGTAAACCGGATAATCTCAGTTTTAGGTTGGTTCAGTCCTGATACAGAGATAAACCAGTCCTTATTTACCAAGAATTGCTTCTTACCAACCCTCAATTGTTACATCTGTAGAGTAGTCTCTGTTCAGTAGATTGATGCATGATAGCTTATGAGTACATTATTACAGTGTGATTTGTGCAAACAACTTCAGGGAATTTGCGTGGGGCCCTGAAAAGAAAAAAAAAGACCCATCAGAATTAAACCCATAATGAATTTGTTTGTTCAATCACACCATGATAATGTAGCTTCATAGTTCAACTGGGTAGCAGAAAAAAAATGGTGGAAAAAAGACGTAAATTTTAAAAATTGGTGTCTTTAGAACATTCCTTTGACACTTTTATCAGACAGCCAGTCGTCTTTGATTGGAAATAATCTGTTAGATATATTATAAATATCTTGTGTTAGAAGTAAAAAAAAACCACAAAACAAATCCCACAGTACAGCTATTATACAAACCCTTATGTGCACTGCTGGCTGCTGCTGTTGTATCAAATGCCTCAGGCTTGTACGTTGCTTGGTTGTGCTGGCTTTCCCCAAACTAACGAAATGATTCAAGTTTTTATCACCTTTGCACTGGTAATTTATGTTGTTTTCCTCCACATGTATCGCTGATCACTACCATTACATATCCCCCCCTCCCCCTCTCTTAATGTTTTTTTGGGGCAAATTTGTGAAATTTTCTTTCATTAAAACATTATGCAAATGATTTAATTTTCTGTTCTTATGTAAAGAACATAAATAACTGCATTTCAGTTTACCCTTACTCTCCATGTAAAATCATATTTTAAAAACTACAACATAAAGACACCTTTTATAATTGTGAGGTTTTGATCAGCGATACAGTGACTATTTGTTGTTATTGACCTTGTGTTATATGTGTGTCTCCCGTCCCTGTAGATCTGGAAGGGGAGTGGTACACTGAGCCACCAGGTAAGCTTAGTGACTCGTTAAGACTTTAGGTACACAGGTGATGGCCTTTCATATGCATGGGGGAATACCTACCCAACTCTATTCACCGTACAGGATGTCATGTAGGGGCAAACTCACTCGGCTCTATCATATGAGAGGACACTTTAACAGCTCTATTTATCATTTGAGAAGAGGTTTGCAGGGCTCACTTCCCTAGCGGCAGTTACCCTAGGGTAAGGGTCATTGGGTGTCAGACACTCAGTCAGCTCTATTCACCTATGGTAAGGGTCATTGGGCGTCAGACACCCAGTCAACTCTATTCACCTTAGGGGGAGAGTCATGGGGTACACAAACCCAACTCTAGTTAGTTACCATACAGGAAATCATAGGGGGCACTTATGCTCTATTTTCCATGGTGGGCATAGCATAATAGCTCTATTCACCATAGGGGAGGGGCCATGGGGACCACATTTACTTACCTCTATTCACCGTAGTGGAGGGGTCATGGAGGGCCACATTTACCTAGCTCTATTCCTCATAAGGGAAGGGTCATGGGGGGGGGGGGCACATTTACCTAGCTCTATAATCCCATAGGGGAGAGGCCATGGTGACCACATTTACCTAGCTCTATTTCCCATAAGGGAATGGTCATGGGGCCACATTTACCTAGCTTTATTCCCCATTAGGGAGAGGTCATGGGGCCACATTTACCTAGTTCCATTTCAATGGGAAGGGTCATGTTGGGCACATTTATCTAGCTCTTTTCCCCATAAGGGAGGGGTCATGGGGCCACATTTACCTAGCTTTATTCCTCATATAAAAGGAGTGGTCATGGGGGCCACATTTACCTAGCTCCATTTCATTGGGAAGGGTCATATGGGGCACATTTATGTAGCTCTATTCCCCATAAGGGAGGGGTCAAGGGTCCACATTTACCTAGCTTTATTCTCCATAAGGGAGAGGTCATATGGGCCACATTTACCTAGCTCCATTCCCCATAAGGGACTGGTCATGGGGGCCACATTTACCTAGCTCCATTTCCTGAGGGAAGGGATCATATGGGCCACATTTACCTATCTCCATTCCCCATAAGGGAGAAGTCTTGGGGCCACATTTACCTAGCTTTATTCACCATATGATAGGGGAGGGATCATGCAGTAGAACTAAATGGGTGATTAACAAGTAGAAAGAATTTACAATCCACTGTTTTACCCCCAGAGTGAAAGTGCCTAACAAACCTACCTAACTATCTTCTGTCTGATGAATGGGAAATACATTCAAGTATAAATAATCTAAACTTAACACTTGCTTCAATTCATTCATATTCCTGAATGTGCTTCTGTTTTATTATTTGCATCATTATCTGTTTCTTTTTCTGTTATTTTATTGCTTTGTTCCTTAGTTTGACCAATTAAAATGCCTTCATGAATTTTCTTCAAAAAAAAGAAAAATGTTATCTTTTAATAATTGATTCTATTAATAAAACCTTGACACTTTATTGATTAACTATATGACAACATAATTCTATTTAACTTTTGGCTGTTAATCTTTAACTTAGAGTTTCCCATATTGTAGGTTTTTGCTGTACATTAACTTTCTATTTATGGCTGTATATTGACTCCTCCTATTCCAGGCTTATCTAGGGGCCCATATTACGGGGCCCGTACCAATCCGTCCACCAGTACCTTAAAATACTCCCGTAGCTCGTGTTCGTCCCCGGTTGCCAGTATGGTCGCCGGATCCACTCACTCATTACGTAAGATACTCTCCCCTCCCCCTTTATACCAGTTAACACACAGAGCTGTGGCCTCTCTATAAGCTTTAATCAATCAATCAATCAATTAAAGTAGTCACTAATAGACTTATATAGGCTCAGTCAAGGTGAAACAAAATATCCAAATTGATAGGTCACCTTAAGTTCAAACTTCTTTATTTCATCCTTTTGTCTTTGCCTTATTCATACCTAATTATCATTTCCAAGTATAAAGTTTCCATCTTATGATTTTCTATTGTACTTAGTTATTACCTAAGTTGTTTATTTGTTATTTTTTTTTAAGTTTGTTTATATCATTTCTAAAGTCACATTTGAAGAGGCTGTTCCGTAGATTTATGATATGAAACTGAATAGAATCCAAAAAGGTGTGGAATGTGTCTGTTTGTATTTACACCTGGTGTCAGATTAGTGGTAATCTTAAAATGTTCTTCTTTGGGCTGTGGCCATACAAATAACGTGACAAAGAAAAAGCCCCTGTGATTTCATTAAAAATGATCCTCTGTCATGAAGGCTGTTCTCACAGCTAAAGAACCACTTTCAAATGTCAAATTATCTCCCTTGCCACATTTCTTTATTCCTATGATAATAACAAAAAAGTTTTGTTCACTGATTTTTCTCTCTGATGATACAAACACTCATATTTTAGATTCCTTTAGAATCTTTTCATCCCTGAAGTCTGATAGAAAATTAACATTAAATCTTCATTCAGTTTGATGTGAAAATCTCCAGTGAAGCCTCTTTAAAACATTTGGTTAACTGCTGAATAAGTACAAACAGTCTTATTGGTGCTTCAAATGTCTTACTGTAATTTGATTGGCTAAATGCACAGGCTGGCTGCAGGCTTTCAAATATATGGCAGACATTTTGTCAAACAAACGGAAGGATGAATCCTGGGCTATTTATGCACCCTGAACAGGAATTAACTCTCAACAAAGACTGTTTCTACTTCTCAGTAACTGCTGCAGATTTTTGTTAGTTTTATTTTCTGGCACTATTTAATTTGCTGTCCATGGTAGCTACTATTATTAAGAGTTAATTGTTCACATTAGTTGGTATTCTATAAGGGTAATTGTGTCAAGAAAAGCGTGTGGAAATGGAGAATAAATAATCTGTAAAGGGAGGTAACTATAGCTAGAGATTGTCCTTTCAGCGAGACCCAAGAGCTCCAAAGCTGGTTCCACTGTTTCCAGTTTGATCTCTCCAGACAGATCGAGAGCTCGTACAAAAATTGGCATTTCACAGTCTCAACGTAAGTGTTCTAATCTCTGCATGCCAGTTAGTGGAGCACTCTGGGGTGCTGGTAGAATACATACACACTCTCTCAGCCATGAGGATTATCTTCATTAAGTTCCACTTCCCTTTTCAATATACCTTATACGCTATTCTCGTGAAGGCTTTTTGTACTTTTCTAGTAAAAACATCTCTGTTAAATGTTTATTTTCAGTGGTCAATTGTAACGTATGATTTATCTGCTTGAAATCCCAGTGAGTCTGCTATGCTGCTGTATATAGCAAATTTTACTCCATATCACAGAGAATTGTAATTATATTCATCTTTTTCTTCAAATTTGTTCTGATTTTTGTATATCTCCTATAATGGCTTCTTGTATGCTATCCATGCGCCAAATGTCTCAAGTGTGTTTAAGTTGACTGTTTTCTTATCTCATTGTTATTTATCTGTGGACATCCATGTCCAATACTGTTTATACATTATATAATTTGACTGTTTTCTAGTACTCCGCTTTATATCATTTTACCCCAAATCCAATATATTGCCTATATTTATTATGGTTTACATATTGAACCATAAACAGCATTCTAAAGGATCAATTTCGTTTATTCTTACTAACATTGTTACCTTAACATTGGTTGTGGGTACTTTTTTCATGAAACCAAACTTATCACACATAAACACATCTTGTCACTTACATTGTTCTGTGCCAGTCAGCTGAGAAGTGCTGTGAACTTCTATTAATGGAATAATGCAGGTTCAATATAAACACTTTCACGTTGAGAAGATCAATCGTATGTAGTTCAATAGGTCAAGTTTAGTTTAATGTAATCACCTAGCTTGTCAATACGTTTGAGACTATTCTGATTATTCACATCAGCTAAAATGACCTCGGCAGTTTAATACCAATTGATAGGTGAGGGAGAAAAACAGCTGATGTTAGATTAAAAATGGGCAATAGCTTTCTTGCTGAGTTTTACGGGTTGGACCAATATCTGATTATCCCCTAATGGTATATACATTCTGCTGTGTGGGATGTTTGATATTCCTATTCACCTGGTCTCCCGTCTGATGTGGCTTGAACTCTTGAACGCCTTTATTATCTCCCGGTTTCATGGTGGTCTGTTGGACTGGTAAATACGGACCATGTGTGGAGATCACTGGTTCGTTTCCACAGTATGTCTTCTTTGTTTTCCACCAAACCCACATACATAAACTAAACCTGAGAACATCAGTCAATCAAACAAATGAATGAGTTGTTAGACTGTCACTAGGAGATATCCCTGTAGTTTAAGTGGAATAACCATAAACATAGAATCAGAAATACATTGTCATTCATTATACGTCCTATTTATTAACTTGAATTTCTCTGTCTTATAACAGCAAGTTCTCGTTCCGGATCACCTTCATCACGTCTGAGTTATATCACGCATACAACAGGAAGAGTGGAAGCTGTCACGCCTCGGAGCACTCGCAAATCGGGCATTCCTCGCAGCCAGGGGGCAAGTAGGGAGGCTAGCCCATCACGGCTTACTGGCACACTGGGTAAGGCAGCCTATGCATGCAGATGCTTTAACACCTGTCTAACCTTTTTGTACACAGCAAATCATTTTACAGAAAAATACATGTGCAACTTCTTCAGACATATTTCTTATCATTTATCGTGAAAACATCTACCTAATTTAAGTGAAACAGATTCTTTCAAAGTTTGCTGTTATGTATCTCCTTGAAATCAGGTTCAAGATTATAGTGATACACAATTTGTGTAGATTTTAAAATGACATCATTTTGATCTTTGTTGCCTTGTTATAAAGTCTTTGTTACTAATTTCTCTGAATTATGAGTCAGTTTAATGTAACCAACATATCCATTCTGACCGGTGATTGGGCTCTAACAGTTATATCACTCACAACATTTATCATTTATCTCAGCATCTTTTCATTCCATTCTTATTTATTTATACAGAGTTACATCACTATTATTGTGTTATTTTGTTTTTAATACAAGCACAATGGGGCCAGGGTGAGATGGGTGGGGTGGTAGGGGCTGGGGTGAGGTGAGTTAGGGAGTGGGGTGGAGGTGGTTGGGCAGAGGTGAGTTATAACAATTAAATAACCTTTTCATATGCACACTTAATCCATAGTATTTGGAGGTTTACTAATAGTGAGTTGTAACCATTTAGGGCGCGAGAAGCGCACACCCCGGGGCGCACGTAGTAGACTGGGGTTACCACGCAGTCAAGGCACTAGTCGAGAAACTAGTAGGGAAACTAGCCCTTCCAGGCTAACCGGCACATGGGGTAGGTTTTTTGTTCATGATTTTCACTCACTAAATAACCTAGATAGTGCACGATTCTACTAACATACTTACATTTGTAATCTAATAACAACTTAATGGTACCTTGATCTGTGCATTTTCATCAATTAGTATTCCTTCTCAATACTTCAGTTTAATGCCTGAATTAACATTAAAATTGACCCGGGCGAGTAAATGGAGCTTAGCACTGGGGACTCGTTAACTGGAATCTATTCAACAGCAATAATCTGATGTTACTGCATCCACCGAGATACCTTCAACAGAGAGTAGCCCTCTGCCTAAGGTCTGTCTATTTGCAGAGTAGCAATGCTGTCTTTTCTTAGCACTGGAGGAACATTAAATTCCCAACATTATGGAAACGCTTCATATAATGATTGTGCTAATATGAATTATTATTGGAATACACCGCTGTCATATAAGTGAAATACCCTTAAGCATGGAATAAAACACCAAGCAATCAATCAACAAAGAGTAAGAAAACATCTATGTTTCTAATAGCTTATGTTCTGTGATGGTGATCAAACTTTCTCACTAGTCAGTTGATGTATAAGCTAATATATGTTTTCTTATTCTATGTTGAAGGCATGTCCGTGAATGCTGCAACATCAGTTTTTTTTATTGATTCCGGTTGACAAATCTTAACGTTACCTTTTGTAAGGACTATATACCTTACAACTAAAATTGTAAAGCAGCAAATGCAGCTAATTTGCATTCTCTATACATCTATTGGCTGTTAGAAATGGATGGAGAAAGATGACCATTAGTTCAGTTCTTTGATCTTCTGAATAAGTACTCCTGAATTATCTCATTAAATTAGCTTTGAGTCTTAATGATTTTATAGGTACCCAGATCCTTTCTCTAAAAAAATATAATAAGTCTTGAACAAGTACATGTTTCTGGTGACTAGTTGGCTAATTACCTTCTTTGTTCAAGGTTTAGTACAACAATAAACCACAAATCTAATTCAAGTATTGAATTGTCAAACAGCATTTAATTTGATTTTTTTTTAAAATCCACTAAACGGTGAATGGATCATATCACTCATTTAGTCAATCTTTCCTCACTTACTCTATATGTTCTTTCTAACTCACTAACACTCTATGTATCAAATCAATGGGAGTTTGTTACGATTGATCTAAAAAGAGAAGAATCATTTCTGTTGTCTTCACTTGTAATCTCTCTTATGATCTGCTCTCATTGGAATGCTAATTTGTTCTATGAGTGGTTTTGTCATCTCCCTGAGATGTTGCCACAGTGTTGTATGTAGTCTCCCCCAATGTTGATATGGGAGTTGTCTTGAGATGTATTATTTTAGTGAGATAGGAGCTACTCCTCATATAACATGATGAGGAAGCCAGTATACTCCCCCAATGTTGATATGGGAGTTGTCTTGAGATGTATTATTTTAGTGAGATAGGAGCTACTCCTCATATAACATG
>JAQQZZ010000021.1:846315-862790 GCA_030265115.1 Mopalia vespertina
CTGTATTTTTGTCCGTCGTCATATAAGTGAAATACCCTTGAGTACGACGTTAAACACCAATCAAACAAACAAACAAAAAACTCTGATATATACGGCAAGTACTTTTATAGTCTCATCATGCATGGAGGGGCTTATGTACGGATCGAGTGAAAAGTTATAAAACTATTCCACAAACCTCTGGCACCCATCTTTTATATAGATAACTCCATCAAAAAAATAAATAAATAAAAAAATAACAGCTAAACATTCCCACTTAGCGCAGCCTTGTCAAAGTATCACCCAGCATGTTAACCAAGAAGCACTGATTTTTATACCAAAAACTAACACATAAATGCTAAAATGTGAGAGAACAAACATTATTCAAGTTCCCCAACTGGTTAAATGAATTAAGTTTTGTGACAGATTTATTCGTCGGAAAACACGGTATTACTGCTCTATTTTGCTTTTATCAAAATTTTGAAAATTAAATAAAGAATTTTATATAAAATTTTGTAACCTGTGTACATTTCCCAGGTTAATTTGTATGTTGATGTTGCATTGTACATTGATCTTACAGCTTAATTCAAAGATCTCTGCAAACGCGAATTACCGAGAATTTATGAGGCATCGCAGAGTATTTGTAACCTATTCACGACGCGTTCTCAAAAATCTCAGCAACCGTTAAACCTATTCAACTATTTTAAAAAAGAAAAGAATCGTTAATACTTGATAAATTGCGCTATTTCATACAACGTGTGAGATAAGTGGTCTTCGACGTGTCCGATCCATGGAGGACTTTACACTGGTCTGTGCTGTGTGTTTGTTTGAGAGGTGTTATGTTCTGTACATCTAGGCCAGGTTGGCGATAAATCGTCATCTTTAGACGGGGCCGTTACGTTGAGACAATCCAAACACAATATCCGAGCGTAATAAATTTAACAATTGGCGATCGTAAAAATGACAAAAAAGCACACGCAGTGTTGACTTTACCCCACAAGAGAGTCGGCGCTGCTATTTTGTATCAATATAGCAATAAAATTACAAAAGCATTTTAAACGTCATTAAGGGTTTAATAAAGACATAGAGTACGGATCACTCTTTCGCATTGTTGGTTTCTAACAACGTGTATTAGGATCTTTACAGGATATAGGTCATCGAAAGCGATTAAAGCAGAACGATTGAGACCAATTCTCTATATCTTAGTGAAAGGACTGGAAAGAAACGTTTTTTGATCTTGTTAAAGACTTGAAAGTTACTTTTTCTGTGCTAATCGGTGAGGAATATGACATCTGCATATCAAACTTCAGATCGTCTGTGCCGCGCCATCTCCAAAAACTTCTTGGCAGACTTTGAACTTGAAGAAAAGTTAGCCAGTATTGAGAAAAATAGAAGAAAAACTGGCTTACAGATGTATAAAAATCGTTTGGATATAAAACATCACTTAAGAGCCTCTCCAAGAAGTCCTGAAAGTTTTCGAGCTAAGCGTACTGGAAAGGAGTTTCGCCAGGGTGAGTTAAGTATATGGTTAATACAGGCTATGTCGGCCCTCTAAAAGCCGGATTTATATTCAGGGTAAGAAACAACCGGGATAAACGTGGTCTTGCGAATTGCAAAGTCATACAGACGAGATCGGATTGGCCAAGTTTGGAAAAGTTGAAGTCTATTCACTAAGAGTTTTGTAAAATTAAAACTTGTCCACAAATATTGAAACAAACCTTAGTTTAATTATTATTGCACCCTCTACTATTACTATAATTGGTGATTTTTTTTCTTCTTAAAATGCTCATACCTTAATTAATAAATACCACCAAAGTCAGATTTCTAATATGCATTAAGCATATAGCTTTGTTTGTCAATATGAAACTCGTTGAGCATATACCTACTGTTACTATTAAACCAAAAAACCCTCCCGATATTAGGTCATGTTTTTGTTGTTGTTGAAATTGTGCCTTTAGGGCCGCTTCCCATGATGGATTTCGCGGCCCGTCAATCACAAACTTTATTCTACATTTCATTTACATTGCCGTATTTAATTTTAAAAAAAACTGTCATAACGATAAAGTATTAATAATTACAATATATAAATTAAATGTATTAGTATATTATTAAATCTTGAAACAAAAATGTAATCTTTTTACAATATATATAAGTGTTATTTAAGGTGTATGCGACGTATACTTTTATTTTAATTGTCTTGGTATTTTATAGTTTATAGGTTTAGATTCCTTGTCTCTTCCCCGTCCTTTGCACACAGAGCCGTCCAAAAAAAAATTCTGATCCCTCGGGATAGAGAATGTGTCATTTAGTTTGCTGGTTATTCTCTATCCCTATAGAGCATTTGCAGTTATATTGTGAACCAGTAGAAATCTGTGCCTGTAACTGTGCTCTTGGTGAGCAGTGTTTGTCCTGTCTGTCTTTATTTATTGCCAGTGGCGTCGAGGGTGGTTTCTTTCACCTATATGCATTGGACTCGCACCCCGTCGTTTGAGTGAAATAACCTTAAGTACGGCGTTAAACCCCAATCAAACAACCAAACACTACTGTTCGTTGTAATGTAGATCGGAAAGGGTCAGTTTAAAATTAAAGTAATCCAGGTTGCTGTATAATGGACTGCGAACAAACTATTTGTTTATTTCTGATTCAGAACATAGCCGGAGGAATGAGGTAGATGTATTTGTGTTGTCAGGATGCACAACTCCAGCTGAAAGGAAGCGACGGAACATTCGTAGTTATCAACGATTAGTCCGACGATTACAACAGTCCTGCAATACACATGGGTCCTCTAGTACACATGGATCCCTCCAGGAAGATTCAAAAGAACAGATCGAACGCTCAGACCACACTTCAAGTCCTAGTAGTTTGCCAAAATGCAACCCGAAGTCATCTTTGCCACTCAACACAAGTGCTAACAATCACGAGAACCCGGCATTTACAGGTCAGTCAAAGTCGGATCAAGCTAATCGGTTGGTGGTTTCAGAGGTTCGACTTCCAGTAAGCTCGTGTCTTGGAGAACAAAAGAAGAAGCGAGAATTCCCATCTTTACGAACTTGTCTGCCGACAATAAGAGACCACAACATTGAAATAATCACTCATAAACTTTGACGTTTCATGGATATGTGTGTATTTTTAGAGACTTTCGGTCACTTTCGTGTATGGTTGATTACAATAAAACATTAAACCGGACATTTCACGAACGTACCTTTCGGTGTTTACAATAGCGAATCCACGTAAGGTTATATTGAACATTGAACCGAAAAGAGGCTCTTTTCAAAGAAGTGGGTGACTTTTTAATGTTGCAAATATTCCCTAGAGAAAGGACGAAGGTTGGGTGAATGTATCAGAAAAATGCATTTAATGACATCCAACAGTATTGCTAACATCGCACTATCCACCAAGTGGTCATTGATTTTTGTAAACTGCCCGGATTCGTTGCTGTTGATACTTTAAATAGTTTTGATAAACATTTAATTATGACAAGCATTACATGACAATCACGACAGTGTGACTAAAAGTGTAGTTGATGAATAATTAACAGGAAGAGGTGTATGTCGTCAATATATTTGCTGTACAATAATATATCAGATTATAGAACAAAACTTCTCGTGAATATGAAAGATATACAATGATTAGAATAATCTATATTTGTATACAGAATGACCCCCAAAAATTGTGTGCCCTTTCAAGAAGAGTCGGACTCCGTTGCTCCTACACTTTATAACAGCTGGTCGTAGGAGTGGAGAAAAGCCATCTTTGCTGAAGTATCACGTATACTACCATACTTGTTAACGGAAACACAACAATGCACAACAGGTGCCTGTTGGAGATTTCAAAAAAGGAGTTGATGGTGGCTTTTTTGTTGTTGTTGCTAAATTGGTTGCAGTCTCGAGATATTATAAGAACACACAGTTGTAAGGTAGGCTATATTGCGTCTAAGGTCAAATTGGGTTCAATAAAGAATACTCACTATGACAAAATGAATGTATGAGATAAACGTAATACAAAAATCAGTAAAATGAATTGAACTAGTTTGAATATGCTGTTCACTGATGAAGGTTCAGTAGAAGTGGTCACGGGTTTAACCGTTGATGACCCACATTCTGGTTTACAACATGGCTCTCTGAAGGTACCGCCTTCCTGGTACTTAACCTGTAACAGAAGAAAAAAAGGTACAAACTTTTAACCTGCATTAAAAAACGTGATAATAATGCAATACTAATCTATTTAGCAATATTAAACTGTTATATGTACAGAATACTTTGCCTTTTGGCTGGCAATTTTGTCTCAATAAAAACATTTGAACAGTTTCCACAGTAAAGTATTCTGAGATAGAGCTAAATTGACTAAATCTGACATAGCTTCTTGTATCAGGCATTAGTCAACAGGCAGTATTAACTCCGATAGCATTTAACTGTTTGTTTTACCTATATATGACTAAACAATCAGACTCAAGGACACTAACGAATAGGATTTGATAGATACCTACACTCTTAGAAAAATATGGAACCGTTTAAGGTTTTTCAGTTATGGCTCTGGTGGAACTCTTTTTGGTTCTGTACATAACCTCCACAGCAACTCTTCCAAGTATTTTTACATATCTTATTATACCAAATAATCCTTTTTGTGCTTATTGTTCCTGGTTCCATTTAAAATCATCCCCTTTTCTTAAGAACCCCCAAAGAACCATTATTTCTAAGAGTGTAGGTTAAACTTCGATATACATACCCATCGCTGCGATTTCATCAGATGACAGAGTAACCGATCACCCGGGCACGTGGTACACCTTGAAACCTTAATCTGCTTTTCGCCCAATAAACTATACGTCTCATTGATCTTACCTCTGGGGAAACGATAGAACATTGGACAAAACTAATAAGTGTTCCAGATGGTAACATAACCGAACCAGTCTTGTGTGTTAGAGACAGCATATTTTGCAAGTGGTTTAATTAATTGTCTAAGTCTAGTATAACAAAGTATTGAAATAAATGCAAGGTACAAGAGGTAGTCGCTTTGTCTTATTGCCATTCATAAATATATATGTTAGTATATGTGACATATAGAGGGCTTAAAGGCTACCTCTTGTGTTCATTTTTTTAAACGACTCCACGAACGCACTTAAAAAAACTGTGTGAAAGAGCATAGTATATAATTAATCTACATCTAGACAATACCTTAATTATGCAATAGACCTTACGCTCAATCGGATAATTACTATTTATAAGCTCATACTTACATTTCCATTCCACACTTTATTAACATTTTCATAGCTGCAATTCCACGCTTATTTGGTGGAGATTTGGTGAAATCACCTAACATTGCAATGGCTGAAAATGAAACATAAATGCGTGTAGCTTCTCTCATCGGTTCTTTATGAGAATATTGGCAATTTAAATATTAAGCCGAAGGTAGCACAATGTTAATTAGCAGAACTTTCAACTTAGAACATTGCAGACTTTAACCAGCTAAACACAAGAACAATAACTAAATCCCAGAACCCCCGCCTCAATCCCACCCACCCCCCCAAGAGAAACAACAAAACATAAAATACAGTGAACCAATGTATTCTAGATTATTCCAGTGCTGTTAGCTTTTCAGAATAAAATAATAGAAAATATAAGAGCTCAGAAACATGTCATCCATAGCCCGTCCCTTACCTATAGATCTGGATTTGAAACTTTCGGAATGATCAGCTACTATGTTCCAGCCACGCCCCTCGTATATAACCCCATTTTCACCCACCAGAAAATTGAACTTTACTTTGTCATCTATACTCTGTGGACAAAAAACATTTTAACCTTGACGTATATCATACAAAACTTTAAAGTAAAGGTTATTTTCTAACGTTAAAACTGTTTATGTGATACAGCAAAAGTAAACGTCAACAGCTAAGTTGGTGATTTGCGATTCCGACTTTTCTGCACAACTGAATTCTGTTCAAATTACATTGCGAAAGCTGGTTTCTCGATATACATTATTGGCTTCGTGACGGGTGTCATTGGTTAGCATGTTGGGCATCTGATCCTCCTCCTTTGTAGATATACCACTCCCAGGTTCGAGTTTCTAGTGAACTTAAGGTATATAAGGAGGTTGCGCGATGTGACCCCGGCTATCGCAATGCCTTTTCTCGGTTCCAGTACATGAATTAAGAAGTGAACAAATAGTAGTCAAATATGTGCAATACCCATCGAGACCCAGCATATAAACATATACATATGGATCTGAAAAGGTTTCTTCAAATTTATGATATTGCATTTTGTGCATCAGCACCTTATGTCCATTAAATCAAATTGTTTTGGTATGTTAACCAGAATTCTGATTTCACGCACCAAATCTAGTAGAAAATACAACTGATGTAAACATGTATTGTTAAATGAAATATTCTCTGTAAAACAATATCAAGATATCTTGATAGACGATAAGGGCTGATGCTCGATTGCTTTCACTCCTACCTGTTTCTTAACCTGTCTGAGACATGATAGCTCACTGTAACAGTTTTCACCAATCTGATAAACAACCACATTACCAACCGGGTGGCGCAGTTGATCATCTACATCCACCATAGAAGAGCTCCAGTCTCGTCGACTTACTATGGGTGGACAATGTGGTGCTAGAATGTTTAAGATGGAATGTGTTGTTAAATATGTAAAGTAAATATGGATGTCCAAAAAGCTATTTTCAACTGCGAACAAACAATATTCAGATCGTTTTGGTGTATTTGAGAGAAACTGACAAGTGAATTAGATTCTGTTTGAATCAAGCACTATAGGCAAATAGCCTATCTTTAATTCCCCCCAAGTTAACAAATAAAGCGTTCTTTGCTGACGAATAAATTGTGGTCAATCAGGACACAAGAATGTGTATATATGCATCATATCAGAAATTAGGCTACTGCAATAGTTCTTAAGACAATAGTCTGGATATGTATTTTGTGGTTGGGAAGATCTGCCTTGACTTGATGAACAGGAATTTGTATCATCAGCAGATCGGAGCTTTCATGGGCATTTATTCTAAGCAACACTGTTTCTTGCCCATAAATTCTTCTATGCTCCGGGATGGATAAATGGGAATAATGTTTGAACAGTTATACAAATAGAGGCAGTTGACTTGTGTAAAAAGAATGTGGACATTAGCAAACAACGTATTTTCTGGAATACAGACCACAGACCGGCCTATAGCTATATTAAGGACAACAAGGAAAAAATTGTGTGTTGAGGAAAAGAAACTCAAACTTCCATAATAATGAAAAAGTGATGTTCTTTTCGCGGTCATTATTGTATTAGTATCTCCTCTCCATCTCACAGTATATTCATTTTCTCACGACTCAAACCAAATAACAGGTGAGTATCACATCATGTTAAAATGTAGATGTAACATATTTCAGTTTGAAGTGTGTACAGTTTGAGATGATTTGTTTTGAAACTATTACAGAATGACTGCCCATCCGCCATGTTTTTACAGGTGTACTGAGCTCACAAATGTTGAGTAAACACTTCCTTCACTGATGTTTAATGGCATATTCGCATACAACAATAAACTATACATTTTTCTAGATATTATATTTGTTTGAATACGATTTAATACGTATTTAATATTAACCATCAGAAGTCCAGGAAACATTCATGATAAATAACCCATCACTTACTAACCTTGTGAATATGGACAATCAGAAACTTCATAGGAGGTCAAAAGGAATGGCTGTCGTTGTATTATCACTTCCCTATCTGGAATACAAGATGCATTTTCAGCAAAATGACAATGACATAACAACTAAATGATTTTTTAGACCCTATACCCAAGTTGGAACCAAACAGTTTGTAAGAACTGACTTTTAGCAAATCATGGCATCCAGCCCGCATGCCAAAATTACTTTAAGCTAGACTATGAGTCGAAATGGATTAATTAACATCTAAAAAGTGGCATTGCGTCCATGCAATACCATCGAGAGGTAAAGCTTATATATTACGTCCTCAGGTGGGAAACTACCTCTATCACTGAGTAACAATTTAACTTGATGAGTATTTTCATTTAATTTGCATAAATATGTTTCAAGTTTAACGTTTTTTTTTTTACATTGATAGCAATTAGACTGAATCCTAGGCAAAAGCCATCTTACCTAACTCGAGGTCAATGATGGCCTGGGTGGATGGAAGTTTTATGAACAGAGGGTTATCCTGAGCTGACCGAGTTACCGTTATGCTGACTTCACCATGGCCGATTAAAATATCCAATGTGTTGTCTAGATAGTTCATGCCTACCAGTCTTAGCCCATTGCTGCGGGGGAGGAGCCGAGGGTTGAATGATAGGTGCTCGTTATAGATTCTAACCCCAGCATAACCGAAGTAGACAGATTGTAAAAATCCTCCCATGCCAGTTATGAAATTAACAGCTCCAATACCGGACCGAGCTTCAGTCCATATCTGGAAGGCAAAAACATCATATTGTAGAAACATTTGTGTTCCTTATATATAGCGTATGCAATGTTTGTAAAAAATAATTTCATTGATATGGGCTCAATTGTGACTTCTGAAATGGAACATAGAAGATTAAGTGCTTGATGGAATGCAAATGGACTGCAAAGTCGAAAACTACATTCTCAGAGTACAGCTTCATCTGATTTGAAAATGAGCTTTAATTTCCACCCGTCCAAACAATTTCTTATTTACTCAATAAAACTACAAAATGATGTAAAGCTATTTTTTAAGGCAGATTTAACTATTTAATGTTTATACCTTAAATGGTTCCCTGGTGTAGAGATTGTAACTTTTAGTGAACAGCTCCCCAGCCTTGTTCATTTCTCCCAATTCTAACCATCCAATAGAAAACATTCCCCATGTCATGGCGGGTCCAAACGCATTGGTCACCTTCTCGTAGTGAACAAGATCATTGCGCCGAACCGTCTCACTCATCTCATACATCAGTGGAAATCCCAAAAGTATGGCATCAGCTTGTTTCACACCTCGGTTATCTGTAACCAAAATACGAACAGATAAATTGCATTTAAACTCTTTTAAATTACCTCCATGAAATCCTTAACAGGAAAACAGTCTTGAGTCTTACATTGTAATGTTTAACACTTTTAAAATGAGATTGGATTTTAATTGATGAATTTTGAATAGAAGTATCATGTCGACTTTTGTAAAAGCTTTTAGAAAACGATTGCACTATAAACTTTAAGCAATGAATCTAGAGACATATTCTTTGCTGACCAACACAACACAACAGACCATACTACAGCTATAAATTTGTTATGTAGATAAAGATAATTTACTTGCCTCCGCCGGGATTCGAATTCGGGTCTCTGGCCAGCAGGACCAGTGTTCTAATCGTCTGAGCTACAGAGGCTCATGGTAGAACGAGTACGAATTTTCGTCAAGGTAAAGGCTGCAAATCTTTCTCTACGGGAAGCACTAACACAGGGAGACTAAACTAGTATAATTTCTGTGGTGAATTTCCCACAAATGTGTTGCATTGTTTGGGTTATTCTGATAATCTGGGCCACAATAGGTATGGATCTTCTTGGAAAAGCACGTTGCCGAAAACAGGACCGCCTAAGACGTCATCTACATATGTTCAATGCACAATGGAGACCTTTCACAGAAGACAGCTGTAGGATCCACATCAATCAGATGGTTGGTCGTCGCATTCCTGCGATTGGTACCACCTTAACCTTATTTGATGAACATATGACTTGTACTTAAACTTAATCGTCGATGATTGTGATAAACAATTGGTACCAGCAGAGTTCAAACGGTTAAGTTCACCTCTATCTCCCTATACGGTAGTTATTATAGTATTCCTACCTAATCCATCTGTGTATCCCTCGTACTCTGGGTGATACATTCTCGTCTCGTCAAATGGAATGTGTAGTTTATTGGCCACATGTAACCAATCATCTCCCACCTCTTCTCGGGCGTTCAGTCCGTTGATACAGGCCATGTAACGAGCATAATAAATACTCAACTGGGCCTGAACATTCGTGTAAACTGAGTTACTGACGTTCTGCGCGTGCTCATCGGGAGGCATTACACCTGAACATAACAAAGATATCAATTAGAGACAAAATGTTGTGTCTTTCAACCTCAATAGAGTCCACAATATACCTGACAATAATGATTGCATGTATAATTTCAATTCAGTTTTTCCTGAACGACTTAAGTGTATGAGAGTATAAAAAATGACTACGAAAAAATAAAATATTCTGAAATTAGAGAGAGATCCAAGACAACAGTCAACTGGTCAGAAGTAGGAAAGTTAAACTGAAATGCAAAAAGATTTAGTGCATTCGTGTGGGGAGTTATAATGACTTTAGCAATATATTATTACCAGTTTCATTTTTCAGACTGAAGTAGAACGAACCTTTGATTTCAAACTTTCGCTTTTCTTCACTCCATGTTGGCCGAGTCTTCCAGAATTTAGCAATGTCTTTAATTAACGTGTAACCTTTCTCAGATTTCAACCAGTCTAAGTCTTTAGTCACACTCATGAATTGCTTAGCCGCCATTGCTATATCTCCTGTAATATGGAGCTGGTTTTCTCTACAGGGTACACATATATCGGGGGTGACCTCTATTCCGGTCTGTGCGGCCTCCCAGGGGTAACGTAACCCCTCATACCCACCACTTTTAGCTCTCTCGTACGCATGTTCCATGCCAGAAATACGATAAGACAACATCTCCTTAGCTAGTTCCGGGTGAAACATGAGCATTGTGGGATACATCCAGGTTTCCATATCCCAGAACACGTGACCCTGATAATCTGTCCAATTAGCTCCGTTTGCTAATCCTCCGGGACTTAATCCATTGAAAGGTAAATTCGGACTGTTTGGTTGGGATGATGGCAAGAAGCTCAACAAATAATAAAAACAACCATTGACGAGTTTGGACAATTTTAAGTTCCCTTCGACTTCAATATGTCCACCCCGCCATCTTTGTTCCCAAACTTGTACATGACTCCCGAAGACATGGTCTGGGTTAGTTTCGGTTAATCGGTAAACAGCATCAAAGTCTTTAGCAACTGCCTCTTCATCCAAACCAACCGCCATGATAATAAATATTGTTTTTGTATCTTGGTGCTGTGTTAACTCCATCGATTCTGGTGCCTGATTATAAATCATATAAACGTCTGTCGTGTCCGTATTCTTGATCTCGGGAGTTATAGTACGCCCATGATTAAAACTGAAAGGATAGCATCATTGACATCATTGAGATACATTAGATTTATCAATGAAGTCTTATTATTTAGAAAATTCCAGTATGAAAGCAAAATATTTGAATGTACATTTTTAATACATTTTCATAGACATTAAAAAAGCATCTATGTTGACATAAAACTAAATGAACTTGTAGATTAGACTACCACCGTGCTTAAGCTACATCTCATCACTACAAACATGCATCAGTGGTAGATGACATATATAAATTAAATCCATGTATTTAGTCCGGCGACTAATGCTCAAAATAAACATGAATACACCAATACCTACATGATGTTATTATCTGTTTTATATGCCCGTTGTTGGATGGTCTGAAGGTCTATAGATTCATTGCCGGAATTGTTAGAGAAGACAGCTGTATAAGAGCCTTGTGCTGCTGGTTTTCTGGTGAGGGTAATCTCCGTAACTAACGCACGCGTATAGATCTGATGAGCGTAGACCGATTCACTGATCATCAGATTCGGAGTGTCGATCGTCTCCTTAAAGACAGCTAACAGAAAGAGAAAAACACAGACGATTTGCTACAACCTTGGACAAATCATGTTCTTAATCAGATTTCAGGACTAGATATTTTCCTCAGTTAGAATCAATTGTTAAGAGTCATTTTTCTAAAAAGAACTTGTTCTCAGCATCTTAGAGACTGGAAGAAGACAATAATTCAAAATTATTCCTCTAAAATGTGATTTGGGCACATTGTATCAAGTAAGAAAATTGATAAGTTATGTATAAGTAAATTATTGATGAGTGGAAGTTATATAACGAATTTAACTTTCCTGACATCCAGAGTGGTAGATATATAACGAATTTACCTTTCCTGACATCCAGAGTTGTAGATACATAACGAATTTACCTTTCCTAACATGTAGAGTGGTAGATATATAACGAATTTACCTTTCCTAACACGCAGAGTGGTAGATATATAACGAATTTAACTTTCCTGACATCCAGAGTGGTAGATACATAACGAATTTACCTTTCCTAACATGTAGAGTGGTAGATATATAACGAATTTACCTTTCCTAATATGCAGAGTGGTAGATATATAACGAATTTACCTTTCCTAACATCCAGAGTGGTAGATATATAACGAATTTACCTTTCCTAACATCCAGAGTGAATAGCCTAGTAAGCCCATCTGGGGATTCCCCGCTTACATCCTTCACACGTACAGCGTTACGGGATGGGATACGAGCACGGTGACTCCATCCTTAACAAAAAGTGTGCATTTTTTTGCTGACAAGATTGTAGTTTTTAATCATACTGATCTTCATGCTAGCTATATCTCAATTCTATACGCTGGAGAATATAATTCTTGAAATGTATAATCTTAAAACTAATCAATCAGCTAGGCCTACTTTTCCAATAAACAAATACACAGCAAGTTTATCAGTGAGTTTAGACCTAACGTCCCAGTAATAACAGTCTATATCGATTCTTATAAAGTTGCCAAACTTATTACTTTAGTACTAAAATCACAATGTTTAGGAACGGTATTCGGTTCTATATCAAGTTGTACCAATACAGTAAATTGAGAAATGTTGAAGCAGTGGTTTGTTTTTAACCAGCACTTTCCTATCGAAGGATGTCAATTAACTCCAATACTCACCCATATCACCATTGTAGAGCCCATTGACGTAGACCGTATCACTGTAGACTACTGTTGCCAGGTGTCCATTCGATACAGAAGCCATGTAACTGAAGTCTATGCCGCCATTGTTTGCGTCTAATGGTAAGCTTAGAATAAGCAAAAATCATTAAATCTAATCTTAGTCAAGTTAAAGTATGCTGGAAAAAATAATACTATTGAAGTCCCACAACTTTTCGTTTTTATGACTCCTATTAATGGTACATGGATAGAAACCATATATTTCTGGATTGTACATGAATAATGTCTCACAAAAGCCAGTCATACTGATAACTCATTCTGCTTTGAGTCCCTACTATGATAACATGTTGGTTGATCCTTTAACATAAAGCAAAACAAAAATTGTAATTTTCGGTAAGTCTTGTTTCACATCGGTCACCCGCAAGAAACCTACCTGTCAGTTTGGAAGGTGGTGGGCTCATTACTGATGTCCACATACTGACTATGCTCTGAAGGCGAACTGGAATCGGTTATAAAGCAAGTCCCATGACAGTCCGGCTTTTGGAACTTTCCTCCCAACTGTTCTTTATTCTACATGAAAACAAATTGTTTCTCGTTGGTCTTAAGTAACGAAAAATTATATCATGGTTTACAACTTCTGATTATCATAATGCAGCGTTTCGATGCCTGACAAGTATAGACTGGTCATAATGCAGTTTTTTTTTGTATATAGGCCTACAGAGATCTTGAAATTGTGCACTAATAACTACGGACTATAGAAATGAGAAGCTGATACCCTGAATATATGTATAAGTACTTTAAACTTCTAAATTTCGAAAAATTTTACTTTTTACAAATTTTTTGTAACATTTAAAACGCTCCAGGCATAAGTTATGTTCATGTATTTTCACTTCTGTATTCTACCATTTGTAATTGTCCACTAGTAGTTCTATAACTGGTAAAATCTAGTTTATAACGAATATAACAGAATCATATCACCTGATTGAATCACAAAAATAGAAAGAGATTAAGAGTTCTCTTGAGTTAACATTACCGAAAGTTAAACAATAGGTTGTTTAGCACCCACATAAATATGTTTATAAATCATCCTCATATCATATAAAGTTTTATACCCAAGCCTTCCATTTGACAAGCTGACAATCAAGTCTATCTGCCGGACAAAAAGCCACCTGACAGTCGGGAGCCTTCGTCTGTCGCATCGTCCACAATTTGTAGTCGTACTTCAACATGCCTCTAAAAGCGAAAACATATCATTAATGTTTGACATATTTATCTCGAGCTATATAAAGCTGTGAAGTAAAATCAAAATGTCGCACGCCCTCCTTATAAAGCACTTGATAATTTAAAGTCACACTGATTTTACAGGTTTGCAGTCTGAATTGGTATAATCTGTACATATGCCGATCGAAAAGTAGGTAATAAAATATACAAATAAAGAGAGCTGAGGTCAATACTTTTAGTATAGTTTTAACTAAAGTCCATGCCCAACTTACATTTCTACTTTACACTTGACGAGTCTTTTAGCAGCTGTCATCGCTAATTCTGATGGTTCTGTGCAGGTAAAGTCACCGATAAAACCAATTCCTAAAATACACCAAAGTAATCTACATGAGAGAGGCAGGTAAGCAAAATGTGAGATCAAATAAACGTTCATCAGTGTTTCTCGTCATAAAATTGGAATAAAATACTTATTATTACAGCAATATGATGCGCAAACGGTTCTTTACTTACCATGAAACAATATATTTTTCATTAAATCGCATGGATAACATTTGTAAAAGGTTATTAAACTATACTCACTGAATGTCGCATCACTTAAGGTAGTGGACACCCATGTTTCCGTCCCGTAAACACAGCCATCATCTCCGATTAAGAAATGGTATTCCACATCTCCAAGCTAAAAGGAGATACATTTTTTAGTTTCATTCATACACCATTATTGCAGCATAGTGAAATATATTAAAGCAAAGAATTTGTTAAGGTTTTATTTTTTATTGTTTTACAGATTTACAGATTCATAACCGTGTGCTCGCATATCATTGAAGAGATAGACACTTCAAGCTTCATCGAAAAGACCGCGACTTTCTCCTTTGTCTATACGATTTTTTTTTCACCATTTAATTATTAGGTCAAGCAGTAAAGCTTATATATGGCTGCTTGCTGTGCGGCAATTCGAGAGGAGTGCCATGATGTACGGCAATGGATTCGTTAAAACAATTCTTCAAAATAAGGAGACCATTGTAGATAACAACTTCACGTATACCTCTGCCATTCGTTTCTCGCATTCAGTCTGTGAGTAACAATTTGTCCCTCCAGTCTGGTGAATAACCACTGTAGAGAACTGGATTCTTTCCGTCATTATCAGTCTTGGTGGAGATTTATTCCAGACAATTTCAGGACAAGAACCTCCTAAGTGAGAATAAATGAGAAGAATTAATTAAACCAAAGACTAATCTGGCTATTCGAAGACTCAATCTTCAACTAGTCCTGCTACACTGGTTTCTCTAACTCCCTCTTTTTGATTTTTAAATTCCCCGGAGCCCATCAGTCAACTCTACAGTTTCGCACCTGGGTGGTCGAAACGATTTAAGAATAAAACTGAATCTGCAAATCTTCGTTCCATTTTCAAAATAAGTTAACCTTTTGGATAACGGCGCCTGTAAAGTCAGTATTTATAACTAAGGGTTTATACGCTATGAATAGACATACCTTCCGGCAGAGGGCAATCCGTAACGATTGTAGGATTGATAGTAAATGGTTCCCGCGGGACAGCCACTTCTTGATCTGAAAAAAAAATATCACAAAAGTGCCAAAACGTTTATTTTATTAAGTTCTATGGGGTCTTGATGTTAAAGCTTCATTGCAATCCTGGAAGCCAATAAGAGTTCAAAGGTCAAAAGCTGTGTTTAAATCGGAAGCGGTCAGTCCACATATCAGTTCAACAGGGTCTGAATAGAGACCTGAAAACCCAGCAGAATAAACAATCCGTACAAAACTTTAATATAAAAATAACAAAACAATTTGTCTTACCCTTTTTGAGTAAATATGTCATTGACGAGTCTTTAGTCCGAAGCATTAGTTTGTGCTCGGCTGATTCCGTTCGACAGATCACCTGCACTCTGTCAGCTTTAATCTCTATGTCTAGAGAATTACCCAGGTAATCTATTCCTATAAATCTCATGGCAGATGATCCCGGAATGAGCCGGGGGTGAAAGTTCAAACTTTCAACATGAAGACGAATTCCCCCGTAGCCAAACAGCACTGCCTGGAGGAATCCACCCATACCAGTGATGAAGTTCACAGCACCAATACCTGACCGAGCCTCCGTCCAAATCTGCAGAATATTACATAAACATATAAATGTTGAAGATACGGATCAAACTTACTCTATGTTACACTTAGGCTAACAATAGATCACTTTTATCAACCATAATATAAATATATAAGAGAAACAACGAGAATAATATATTTCTAAAAAGTAATCACACTGGGATGTCGATTAGTTAACATCGTTGAAGAGTCATGTTCTAGATAAACTCTCAGAGACAAATGTCTAAATATATCTTAATCTCGAGTTGTTATGGGTAACCTACAGACATCTCGAGAAAAGGTAATGCTCATTTACATGGCATATAAAGTTATAAGATAAATATGCAACAAACAAGATATTAGGTATGGGTT
>JAQQZZ010000021.1:862890-877112 GCA_030265115.1 Mopalia vespertina
ATATTTGGTATATTCAGAGGGTATCAGAAGTACCGACCACCTTTTGATATTTGGTATATTCAGAGGGTATCAGAAGTACCGAGCACCTAATATAATATAATCCGTATAAAAACAGTTAACTATAAATCTCTACCCATCAGAGGTCAAATCCGTCTGTTGATTTTTCCATATGAATCTTGCCCATTATAATGGCATTTCCTATGCCTTGGCAATGGTCTAATCCTGGAGGTGTCTCTTTATGTGGGAGGAGAAAAACCAAATACAGGAGCAACAACTGACGAGAAACGTGTGCTGCAAAATATACACAACACTCAAGCCATGTTTACATAAGAACACTTAGATGTTTGCCATTAAACAATTCTGCCTATGTGGATCGGGGTGTGCATGTGCTCTTCAATTGTAACGTGTGCTGTTGGCTGAATAAGCCACCTTTCAATGAGTTTCTGTGGAAAGGAATGGCCCGAACATACACAGATTTTACTAGGCAACCATTATAAAATTTGAATGAAGACGAACAAAACAATCACCACAAATATTTAACATAATAAAAAGTTCGGTGATTCTTAATGATATCGATAGCACTATCTGACTCCAATGAATGTATAATACTGTCTAATAAGTATTTGTATAAGTGTTTTATTACTGTTTGATTGCAGGATAAAATTGCCAAGTGATTCTCTTTGAAGTTGTAAGTTTTATAATGTTGTTGATTTATGTATGACATATTACTGACTGACGTGTTGGCTTCTCTGTTATGTTGAACACAGTGTTGGCAGTTGGTCAGGATATAAATCATTCTAAACTCACATACCGTTTCCATTCACATTGGCAAAGAAACAAAGCTCTAACTATTTGTTGGACAAAAAATATGTTACTTAGGAATTCTCAACGAGTATATGCTTCATTCATATTCTAAAAATGTCTCGTATAATATAGTATCTGTAGGAGAGAGACACATGTAAATAGGTATGCTACACAATCCGCAGAATTGGTCGTTTTCCAAAAGAAAAACGGTGGGCAGACTTAATCAACCTATGCACCCTGTAACTCTAAGGACTCCATTAATTTACGATTGCGAGGTACGTCTTGACATCCGATTGTTTCTTACAACATACAATATTGTGTACGGGTATGATTCCAATCTTTTGACGTTTTTCAGCCATGCTAGGTCTAGATTGGCTTATTTTGTTCAGATCGACATCACCTTGTCAGTCGACTTCCCGGTGAGTGTTTTGTTCGTGTTCAGGGTGTGTTCGGTCACGATCGTTGATCATTTGGGGTCATACATTCCATAGACTGATAACTTTTTTTTTTTTGATCTGCGTGAATTTGTCACCAAGACGCCACAGGGACGAGATTTTTAGATTGTGCATTTCACTATCAAACGTTCAGGCATATGGCCACGTGTCACACAAGTTTTTAAAAAGTTCTTGACTGTCTTCAACTCATTCTCGTTATTGGGTCCGTTTGTGGTGGAGATTGCCTCTCTTTGGTTGATTTAACTTCGACCTGCTCTAGTTTGTTTTTAACCTGAGATCAAGGTTTTCACCAGTATTCATGATTCCTGCTGTTTATCTCTTTAATACTTGGTAAACATTATCAGATACTCTCTAGACAAATAACAAATTTGATTTAGTATTTTAGTCTGCGTTTCCGTTCATCCATTCAGCACATGTATTGACTGTCTAACCTTAACATTTATCGAAATACATTAATGTGTTAAGAAAAATGATAGTTTTACATGATGTCAAATGCTTATCCGGTGTATTCTGGAGTACTTTGTACACATGATATTTGTTGAATACACCAGAAGGCCATTATGCTTTTTTACAAAAATACACCTAATGCAAGAAAATACTCGAACAGAAATGTTTTTAGCCCTAAATTTCTTCCAGGGTAGACCGGTTTGACTTCTACAACACGAGCAACGTGACCTAAGTCTGATCGAGTTCTTCAATCTTGTTAAACACGTTATATCACTTTAGGGGTTGAACACGAAATTCAAATTACAGTGGTCTGATAAGTTGCCCATGTATAGCAGACATATCTTCTGACGCTGGTTCTTGCAGGACTGTCGTTTAATTTTTCTGTTATCTGGATTGATACATTAATAATGTTCTCAATGTATGTCTTGTCAAGATTCCTGTCTTTGTTCCGTTTTTTGAGAGGTGTATATCCACTTTTATGTTTTTTAATGTGCCTGTAGGCTATACATGATTCATTTCATTTATCTAAATGTACACACATTCGTGTCTTTGTTCTCAGAATTTACACGTGCTTCCTGTTTTTGTTTTTTAATTTATATACGGTTCCTGTCTTTGATGCCTTAGGGATTCCTGTCGATGTTGTCTGAGTTTAAAGTGGATTCCTGTTTTTGTTGTCTGAGTTTATAGCGGATTTCTGTTTTTGTTGTCTGAGTTTAAAGCGGATTCCTGTTTTTGTTGTCTGTTTTTATAGAGGATTTCTGTTTTGTTGTCTGAGTTTATAGCGGATTCTTGTTTTTGTTGTCTGAGTTTATAGCGGATTTCTGTTTTTGTTGTCTGAGTTTATAGCGGATTCTTGTTTTTGTTGTCTGAGTCTATAGCGGATTTCTGTTTTTGTTGTCTGAGTCTATAGCGGATTCTTGTTTTTGTTGTCTGAGTCTATAGCGGATTTCTGTTTTTGTTGTCTGAGTTTATAGCGGATTCTTGTTTTTGTTGTCTGATTTTGTACAAGATTCTTGTTTTTGTTGTTTGATTAGGTCTTTGTTAGGACAATTTCTTCACTAATTCTGATTTTTTTTTGTGAAATAACGCTATCCTTTTTTTATTCTATGAGTTTATCAAGATTCCTGTCTTTGCTGTCAAATTTTACAAGAGTCCTGTTTTATTGTCTGTATTTGTCCACTCTGTGTTCTCTGTGGTCTTTGTTCTCTGAATTTATACAATATTATTGTCGTTGGTATCTGATTTCCTACTGGATTACATCAAGTGTTTAATATACGTATATCATGTCCATGCAGTAAGTTATTAATTAGAATGTATTGATTTCTTGTTAATGTATTCACAAACAGTGATGTTTAACTTTACGTAAATAGGAATCAATGAATCAGTAAGAATAGATTAATCATTGAAGTCATCGCTTATCAGCTACACGGAAAGTTAATCTTCATGAACTGCATAGGCTTACAAGAACTGTGATATTGCGAATCGTTTCAGCGACGTCCCGCGTAGAGCCCAACGCAAGACGATGGTTCATTGATAAATTATCAAGTGTTGAGACATTTGAGCTCAAAACAAGATAAGGTGGTCTCCTCAGATTTATAATACTCCCACGGTAAATACTGGCAATTACTGCTTCTTAACACATACATAGTGGTAATATAAAGGTGATATATGTATGTCTGTCAATACTGGCAATAACTACACCTCTACGGTCATATACTCAGGTGTAATGAAGAAGTGATGCTCCAGTCAGTAGCAGCTTATCAGCCGTATACAGTTCATCACAGATACACTCACTACCGTAAAGTATCTAAATGTTCAACTGTGAAGAAGATTCTCTGATGCAGAAAATAAATTTCAGTGGTCTTTTTGTATCAATTGTGTTCACTCCGTCTATCTTTGTGTCGATCGACTATAAAGTAAGGTATATAGAATAGAGGGGTCCTAATTAAGAGCACCTGTCTACCTGGCGATATGAAAACATCTGAGCTAACTCTGACCTTCACACAGACTGTATAAATATACAAATTCCTACCGTATTGTTCAACATTCACAAAGTTCTCCAAAGATAGATTTCCTGCTCTCTGTGTTATGTGGATCACAGAATATGTGTGGGTTTAAGCATGTACAAATCCCCTGAAATTCTCCGTGCTGGTAAATAACTCAGTTTTCTCTCTCTGTCGGAATACGGTTTACAGAGACTGACAAATAAACAACAGTTTAGAATGTAATTCTCTGTGCATACCTTATAAAGGACAAGGGTGAATTATTGCGCAGAAAAGGCACACAGCAGACTTTTGCTTGAATCACAACGCTTATTATTGGACGAAGGCCCCATACTGTAAGTCCTCGTGTCGTTGTTGATATTATTCTCTCCATCCTTTTCTTTGAACTGCCATGGCTCTGTTTGAAGAAAAGTCCCTAAGCGTTTTTATTTCTTTTCCACATTGCACACAATCTACACTAGTTGATTCTCGAAGTGTCAGTCAGGGATAATCGGCGTTTGTTTCATCGTAATTTGTAGATTCCCCGAAATACATAACCTGTGCCCTGTTGTGGAGTTTTTCTAGATCCAAAGCCTCTGTTACGTTACACAGCGGTTACATGACAGTCGTCGCTTCACACCATGGTAACCGCTGCTAAACTTTGTCTGATGCTCAAAGCAAAGTTACACCGCACAGGTTAAGCAACGGACCAATCACATTGGTCTATTTCTTGAATACAATGAAAATCATCGGATCTATTGTCATTTATGGCTGATCTATGATTTTCAAGAAAACTACACTCTAGCATAACAACTGATTGTCACGTTAGTATAGTGTATAAACACAAATAACAAAACTTGTTGGTAAGCCATTATCACCCTCTAGTGTTCGTAATTGGCTATAATACATGTATCTTAAGGAGCAAAAGTTACCATTTGAAGGAATGAGTTGAATGAGCACGCGAGCTTAATAATAGGATTGTACTCAAAATATGACAATACTTCATCGGCTTATCTCTCAAACTGTACCTTCTGCCCTTCCTTCTTCTCCGCATATTCTGCTGTTTGGAGATTCCAATCTAGTTAAAATTAATTAAGATCATCACCCTGATATGCAAGGAGCATGTTTTTCTGCAACTTCTTGCGAGACAAGGTGTGTCCTGACGTGAAACTCTATTCCACACCTTGTCACACTTGGGCCATATTTGTAGTCAAACAAGGAGGAGGTATCCCTCATAGTTCGAGTAACCATGTTGCCGTATATTACTCTGCAATAGGTCCGAACTTTGAAATACATTAAAATCCCATTAAAAACAAAGTATGGGGAAATTTCATCATGCCGCTGTAACAGACAATCAAGAAGACGCATAATTAGGGCCAGTGATCAAAAAGAATATTGTCTTTCTGTGCTTTTTACCATCATATTTCTGCAGAGGCGTTACATTGTTTTTTCAATTCGCTTTGATCTTTGTCTGACCGCCGCAACGAGTAAGCGTGGCAAGGCCTATGACAGAACTTCGTGGAGACATCAGACTTGCCTGGGGAAGATGACTGCATGGTGACCGAATTTCTGAAACGTTTGGAGTAAACCTTTAGCACATAGTACAACCTTTTATTTGCAGATACATTTGGCCATTAAACTCAAAATCGTTGTATTTCAAACTGAGTCACAACGGATTCCATATTTTGTAAGTCCGACGTCGCAAGTGTAAAAGCCACACCGTGTGACTCGCTTATATATCTGATGGTCGACCAGACTCGAAACCATGGCTGGTACATCGAAGTAGGATTAGTAAGCAGACGGGCTAACCACTTAGCCATAACCTCACAGTCTGCGTTGAAAAGCTAGATGCGGATGACGGTTACAAATTGAAAGCGTGCAAAAATCAAGGGAGATTTAAAAAAAACTAAACAAGAGATTCAGCATATTCAAGAGACTTTACTCAGATAAAACTTCATCAATAATAATTTTAAAGAAAATGAAAAAAAAAGAAAAATCAAACAGTCTCGTCCTACACATAACGTTAATACATAAAAATCAAACACGTCAGATTGTCTTAAATGTAAATAATGTTTGACTCTACTTACGTCTATAACAAAGCAGAGGTACAATAGTAATCTATATTTACCCTTTAGAGAATGGTATTCGTCTTCACAATTTATCCTAACAAGATTATAGTGAGGATTTATATCTCTTTTCAAAACAAAAGATTGCACGTAAATCTCAATTGTGGTTATATAATACATACTAGTCTAAGGATGGATTTAAACGATTATGCAGGTCAATAAGAATATCAAATCATGCACTATATAATAAATACAGTTCTCACAATAAAGCCCCGTTAATTGCATTCCAGAAGCTGTGATTATTGTATCCTAATACACCATAGCGATAATAAGTGTTGACATTTGTGAGTTTGCTACCGACAAATCTCAACAATTATTCAATATCGTAGGACAGTGACAATCTGCCACTAAATACATCAGTCACTGAGTGATATAATCACGCATGAAACATTTCCTGATTGTTTGATTGGGGTTTAACACCGTACTTAAGGTTATTTCACTCACATGATGGCATGCTAGCCCAATGGGTTAAGGAAACCACCATCGACACCACTGGCAACCAACAAAGACAAGACAGGACATAATACAAAGACATCACAAACAGATCGGCTTCATGTTGCCCCTTAGGCCTGAGTGCATCAGGGCAACAGGAAGCTCCCTCCCAACCCCCCGTCAAAATATTTCATAAAAAGATGACATCAAGTTTTCTATGTCATTTGTGACGTCAAGTTGATGCAAGATGATGTTATAGTGCCATCACTCTTGGTGGGCTCAAAATGATGAGGAGTCGTTAGTAACATATTAAATCACAAATCTCGTGTTAAAGATCAGCTATCAACCATGAGTGACGCCATATAATCAAGGCTCGAGTTTAGTAGTGCTTCGAACTGGCCCCAGTGGTTGTCTGGTGCTCGTGCAAAACATTCCAAAATGTCAAGATTTTTACATTACTCTCACACCAAAGTGACTAATAAAAAATTACTATCCAACGTAAACCTGTGTATTACGACAAATATGGAAATGGTAAATCACAGGCCAGATCAATAGACTGTCATAATACAAGGGTTCTCCTTGAATGACCTTCTTTAAAATGCTCAACGACAAACTGGTTCCATTTTCAAAGACAATATTAAGTGAAGACTGAATTATTTTTGGAAGCCACAATAAACAAACATCGCTTTAAAAGTTCATATTAAAAGCTTTTTATGTTTGTTGGCAAGATTAAAATGGAAGAAGATACAAAACCAGTAGGTAAATGTAAAGAGGTAAGAAGCCTTGAGAAACTAAAATGTAAAATCAAAGAGGACAATAAATGCACCATTATATAGTTTACACTTAGCTTTGGGACTTGCTGTTGTTGATAAAATGTTGATTTAGCTACCATTTAAGAGGAAAATTTTTCATACTCAATATTAAATATATTGTATATACAGGATATGTATTCAGATGCAAGTTATCTGGTTCATTTTAATAATTTGCTGATCTTAGTTTCTAACAGAAGTGATTTTAATCTAGTTAAAATGTTGATGGTAAAAACTGTAACGTGTGCTCAATAAAAAACATTAGATATAACCCTAGTTGTCTGTGGAGTAGGACCTGTCCCTGAATTGGACTTAGTTTCACAGATTAAAAACAATATCAATGTGCTCCAAAACCAATTGGATTAAAATCAGGCCTTAATTATCTCCCCTTATTGCACTGCTGCTATGTAGATGTGATATCAAACCAAGAAAAATCCATGTCCCCCAGTACGCTACAGCCTAACTTTTGTGTCGGACAATCAACAATTTATTTCTGAGGTTGACCTCTCAAAGCAAGTGAATAAAATAAAATAAAATAAAAACTGAATATTTCAGCTGTACTAAGCCATAACCGCACAGTCTGCGTTGAAAAGCTAGATGCCGATGATGGTTACAAATTGTGTTATGTTAATATCTAGGACTGTCTCCCGGGAGACATAAATGGTCAAGATCCTCATTTATTTCCCCATTACAAATTAAAGACTAAATTTTCTATGTGGTCAGGACGGGAAGGAGACAACAAAAGTCACTTGGGGACAACCTCAGCTTACATTAAACATACTGCTTGTACCCCAGAGCAGTAAAAAAAAAAAACTAGTTATTTTAATGCCCTGGAGAAAATCATACAGTGACCTGAGTTTAATTGAAATCAAGTTAAGTACTGCGCAGTTTAAGAAATTTTGTTGTTCCAACAGTTCAATGAAAAGTCAGATAACATGACAAGGCTATGGTAAACAAAAGTACATGTCTAGAGTTGCTAATAAGGGTAAACCAAGGGGAATTCCCAGTTATGTTTAACCATAGGGCGAGAAGCCGCTTTGGGTATTGTTCCACAAAGTGATCTTATCCTAAGTTGCTCTAAATTACTATGACGACACAATACCTTCAGTACTGGTTGTCACGACAATTAAGATGAACTTAGGCTAAGATAGCATTGTGGAACGTGACCCTGAACAACGAATCAATGCTTTTTGGGATATAATTTGCTCAGATTGATATCTAGTGACAATGAAATATTGAGGAGCTGATCTGGATTCAATCAGATTGTAAGTCAAACCACATAACTTTCTATTTTCTATATAGTGTTTTCTTTAGCTAAGGAGATTCAGTAAGACCAAGTTTTTCTTGAGTCAGTCTTTGGTCATCGTTGTTAGAGTTATTGGTCTCTGACGAGGGATTAGCACTGTCAGAGTCTTCCTGTGATAAGTACTGAGATAGGTAACTTAGGTGAGGTGGAAGACTTCTTCTCTTCCAAGTGTTCCTCTCAAATTTATTACGAAATTCAGCCTCCTGTAGCTCATATTCATTTGGTAAATCTAAAGTGGCCATTTCTACCATTTCATCGTCTAACATTGGCCCTACACTGGCAATACTCTCAGTGTCTGAGGTATCCTCTAAGTCTACACGACTGCCACGATTAGAAACTTCAAGGGTTACATGTTTCTTAGAAGGACTACTCACACCAGCTTCTGGTGGACTTGTGGATTTATTATGAAACACCTTGCTGTTAGTCATATTGACTTGTTGAGGCTTTGATGTACTGGGTCCTGGTTGATTTCCACCTTTTGACGAGTTAAAGGATTTGAAGTAAGTAGGTGCTGTGGTGTACATTGATTGAGTTCGCTGCGCTTTATTATTATTATAACTGGGGTGTCTTAACCCAGAGTCCAAGTTTGAATCTATCTTTAGAATTATACCCTGTAATTTTGATTTCCTGGTCCTAGAGGGTGACCCAGTAGAGGATGTGGGACTTGAGTTCATAACCTCTCTACTAAGCTCTTGGTGAACCATATGGGTGTTAGGTAAGGGAGAAAACACAGTATCTTCCTCCTGCTCAGCAATGCTATCAGGTGTTTTACCCACAGACTGAACTGAGGGTTGTCTTTGGACAGATTTAGTTCGAGGAAGACTCATATACTCCTCCTCCAGGCTCGGCACATCAAAGTTATCATCCTCATTAGAATTAACACTAGCAAATGTGCACGACTTGGTTAACGATTCCTCTATGGCTTGATGATAACTGTGATTCCTAGCGGACTCGGGAGAGTTGAAAATTATAGAGGAAGACAGGCTGTTCGAATCACTTTGACTGTTTACCATTTCTTGAGTGCTATTACTGAGACTGTCACTGCCTTCTACTTTACCCCCGCTCTGACGACGTAATGGTGGCGGTGAATCTGCCCCGACACCTGAACCGCGAATACCTAATTCTTTACGTTGCCGTTTTTCTATTCTCTGTCGATGAATCTCGTCACTGATTCGCTCCAGGTTTCTCAGAGCATCGGAATACATTGATTTAGCTCCCACAACCTGGGCCTCCAGCTTAGCTACGAAATGCTTCTGATCCTGGAAAAAGGATATTAAACACATATTATATAAAAATGTAAAAAAGAACGTATCTGCATCGTCCATACATTCGATCAATCACTTTCATTATCAATGTATGGTTAGTCTATCAAGTTGACCATAAACCGTTTCACACCTATTGCCATTTATATAATGGCCAGATCTTCATTTAGGACATCAAAACTCTTGTTGACCAATGGTGTCCAGGCAGAAAGACTTAAAAGAATAGAAAGCTTTTGATTAACCCAAACCAGTATCGACAGAGTGTGGTCAATGAATAAAAATAGCAGCACACTTTTCTTTCATTAATGAACCATAAGTTTATAATATAGAGTCGAAAGTTAACAATAAAAAAACATATGATGTGCAATATTTTTCCAGAGCAGAAGCAGCTGGTCCCCTCTCCAACACAAGGGGGCGAAAATGTGTATGCTAATAGCAGTTCATAATGTTTCATCTGGTATATGACGTAGGTGTACGTAATGGATTGGGGTTACGTGATGTCTCAGCAGAAATAGAATTCATTCACATTTTTGAAAAAGCTGGTAGGTGATTGATTGACATTCGGCTGAGGACAGTTCTGTTAGTCAATATGGCAAGCGACACGGCTAGTGTGAGTGTCCTCGAGTAGTGAAACTGTGAATGACAATTACTCATCTTTTCTAACTTTTCAAAGCAAAAGTAAAGATTTTTCTAAATAGACCAAAACCATCATTTGATCTATACTCAACGTTAACAAAAGTTGTCTATATAAATGACAGATACATATGCTTAGGTGTTCCTTTTTAGAGCTATAAATTTTAATGGGAATCACAGTAAAATGGTAGACTGACTTCAATTCAATACTGAATAAAAAAATGCTGACCAATTTGGTGGGTTTTTTTAACAATTAACTATGACAGAAACCAGAACTTGAATATCTTAATTATATTATGTAATAAAAATGTTTTATATTAGAATAATTTCATAGCTATGAAGAAGGAGAGAGCACTGAACTTCAGATGAACAAATATATAATGATTGATGGGTAAAATGTGATGATAAAGCCATAACCTGAGCAGTATTTACAAGGCAGATTTTCAAAACTAATCTTACCTCCATAAGTTGATTAAATTTAGCTTTCATTTCAAAGTATGGTCTGAAATTAGAAATAAAGAATTTGTACACATTAATGTAATAAATTATTGTTATAAATTATACCTTTCCAGCAACAAAGAAGTACAGCAAGTAGTCAGAAGAAAACAGGGTTGGCCGACCATTTGTTTGAGTGGGGTTTAATGCCACACTTAAGGTTATTTCATTCAATTGATGGAGAACCAGTCTAATGGGAAAGGAAACCCCCATCAGCACCACTGGCAAGAAACATACACCAGATAGGACAATCACAACAAATATGCAGCAACAAATTGACTTTCTGTTGCCCCTTAGCTCCAAGAGCACCAGGGCAACAAGAAGCTTCCTGCCATCTGTCCGCTAGGTCAGGGAGAAAGAGGGCAATCAGTATCCATTGTGGGTCAGATGAGAATTAATATTTTTCAGCTTATTGCATCTTTGTAAAAGATATGTCTATTTGAAATTATAATAACTAACATAGACTCAAGAAGTTTGACTTTCGACATAAGTTCATTACTAAATGGATATTAATATCCACAATTACTAAACAGAGTTATTTTTATTTTTAAAACCACAACAAAGTTAAAAATTAAACTGAAATATATAAACATAAGTTTCTTCAGAGGTGATTGACATTTTAACATGTACAGTTTACATTTTTTTAAAAGACATGGAAATTCTGATTCCCTACTACAAATACCTCCATCTACAAGTTGAAGGCTGACAATTATATATGTGAGAACCTTAAACACTCTAGGCAATAAGGGCTGATACTCCACAGTTAAGTACAATAAACATGAACAACCAACAGAAAAAAAAACACAGCATGAGCTAATACATTACACAGAAACATTTACTGAATAAAAGTTTTTTTTCTAACACAACATTTTCACAGTTTGGGCGTGTTGTGGGTACCAGTTGCTCAAATTAGCATGTTCATTTTGCGATCAAAACCCTTTACTGATTTGAAGAGAAATTTATGTTTGTCTGTTTGGTGATGAAGGTTAATAATCTACAGTACTAATATGATGATCCATCTCATTTGTATCATATCTATACTGAAGAGAAAACGTGTAATATTTCTAACATTATGTCACTGTACACAGGGACTACACCAAGGAAAACAGATAATGTAAAAATTTACCCTAAATTTATGTTTTTTAAATAATTTACATGGAACGGAAATTCAAGTAAGTCTCAAACTTCAGAGAAACAAACTTAAATTACATTTGAAGAATAACTGATGTTTATACAACAGGCTGATCTAATTACAGCCCAAATGAAATATGTCTAATTCTTTTTAAATTCTGAATATAATAAAGTTAAAGCCATAAGTAGTAAAAGAGATCAACGTGATTCAGATACAATAATACAACATAGGGACTGAACTGTTTTGTTGTTCGTGATAGGTTCCAAATAAAACCAAGAGGAACTCCATCTACTTACAATGTTTCTAATCGATGTTGGCTGACAATGTTATTGAGTTGAAGTAAACTGGAGCGAGTGGAGAAACTAGCCAGAAAGCAAAATGGAAAATCTGGATTAGAATTTTAGGCTGAATGGAATTTGGCATTGGGGTTTATCATCCAGTTTTCCCATTATATGATATTGATACCATATAAAATAAAAGCTTAGTTTTAGATATGCTAGAATATATATCTGATATTACACCTCTACATATGAAAAGTTTTGTATATTAAAATGTTACATGTAAGTTTCATATTGAAGAATCAGTATGTTTGATTAAGTTATACACAAAAGACACCATGATATACAAGTAGTTCTGTTAGCTAAGAAATTATAGAATATGTTTAAGGCAAAGAGCTGACACAATATAAATGACACCATTTGTACATTTTATTAAAGATGTACATATTTATTTCTTAATACGACCACCACCAAATAGCAAATGTTAATCAGAAAATATACATTCTAAAAAAATTTAATTATAATTTGAAACAAGACAGGTGAATCGGCAGAAGTATTAAGTTACAAACGTGGAAAAATTATACAGCACAATGTGTCAGATCGCGAAGGGTAAAAAAAAAAACATTAATAAAAAACAGCAACTACAATGGTTTCAATTATTCATTTATTATTTTATACTGCATTTTTACATAATTATGTATTTTCACTTTTGTCAGCAATTGACCCTGTGGGTATACTAGTACTATACAACACATGGGGATGGTTTGAAAGTGATGGGTCAAACAAGGAGGAGGAGGGGATTAGATCAAGCTTACAGGAACCTGATTGAGTTTAGTTTAGTTCACCATTAGTCTGTAAAGATTGTAGTGAACATGATTAGTTCAGTTACTGAAGGTTCAGTGCTACTAGCAATGCGGACATTTAATTAAGATAATATGCAGTACATTTATAATACAAATTGTGCCGTCAAAAAATACCATGTTGAAAAACCTTTGATTGTTTTCCAAATTAATTGACTAGAGTTTTCAAGCAACAACATATTCTTGAAGGTATTGTGGCCTAACATAATATTAGAATGAACTAATAGCATTTAAAAGAACACTTTTTATAAATGAGTTGCCCGAATCAATTTGATATAATCTACAAGCAGGGCTCCAGATAGTTTTTTTTTTTACAAGGGGTATTTACCCCCACTTTTCAGAACATGGGGATATTTACCCCCACTTTTCAGAACATGGGGGTATTTACCCCCACTTTTCAGAACATGTGGGTATTTACCCCCTCTTTTCAGAACATGTGGGTATTTACCCCCACTTTTCAGAACATGGGGGTATTTACCCCCACTTTTCAGAACATGGGGGTATTTACCCCCACTTTTCAGCAGAGTGTTATTCACATGTATAATGTGATGTATCCTCTATATTAGATATCTTTATAAAGATTACTTTTGTGTTATTGTTTTATTTCATCTTTGAGGGAGGGGGATACTTCTGATGATCAGCTTCGTTGGCATATACCAGCAGTTTATCAAAAAAAAAAAAGAACTTCAATGATAATTATTTGAAAACAAAATTTAGAAAATGACTTATACATGTCGGTTCAGTTTGGGATGTTTGACAGTTTCCTACTTTTAGTAGCCTTGGATTCCTCATCAACATATCTAAAGTGACTTAACTGTTAGAAAAGCAGCTTTATCTAAATACTGACTAACCTCCCTGTTTTTCAATTTGGCCATTATGTCCTGTATAAATAAAATTAACGAATACTGATTCCTGCCATGTAAACGTCAAGAAGGTTTGAAGACGGTATTTGAGATATAAATAGCGGCCGACATTGAATAAAATTTTGTATTCAAACAGTTTGACACAGTCAGCAAAGGCAGACAAAGTATTAACCCTGGGAGACCCAACCCTGCTTAAAATAGCATGAAAATTATAAACTCTTGGTAGATGAAGGAGGGGCGTAGCCATGTTTATGCAATCTCTAGCCATAGGGGTCAGTAGTAGACAGCGACCAGTAGGGTCGTATGAGGGACACTGGGCTAAAGTGGCTAAAAAAAAT
>JAQQZZ010000021.1:877212-895138 GCA_030265115.1 Mopalia vespertina
GCACATTTATGTATTTAAAAAATCAGCAAACCAGGTGAAAATGCAAATGTTAGGTTACCTCACAAAATTTTAGAGGATCGATTTTGAGGTTATGCCTGAAAAGATTACAGCACTGCACAGGCCTGTAGTTGTTCAGATTTAGTGCAACATCCTGTTTTCTGTCAATTTGAATAACATCCATCTATAATTTATATTGCCTTTACTTGCTTTCTTGCTATATTTTCGGTCAAATCCCAGATAACAGTTTAAAGAGCATGCATCATCAGCATGAATGAGTCAAATGTAGTAACGGTGTTCATTGGTATTCCAGGTTAGCTTTAAATACACAGAAGTGATGTGCAAGTAAACAAGTTTGAGCCAGTCAATCAAAGCGAAAACCCCTCTCTCTGAGGTCCGCGCTACGCCTTTTAAACCACTGAAAAAAGTTACTCTATGAGGCGCTAATGATCGAAAAACAAGAAACTGGACCAGCAAAAGAAATCAAAGCTGTTCTCAGGTCTGCGCGCTGTATTCACTTAAATCTCCCTGGATGAGCATGGCTTACCAGGAAGTGCTAGCACAGGCTGTACTCCGTGGGAAGCCTGCTTTTCAGTTGTGATTTAGTCCAATAACTAGCCTACTATTAAACTTTAAGACTGTTTAGTATGCAAGGTTATCAGGTCTACAATTATATTCATAATATCTAAACTTTAAGTGTGATATTAACAGTCCTAAATCTCTTACGTAATGCTTTGAATTATTGTACTGACAAAAATTGAGTCTTGTTCAAGTACATGCTGCTATACGTTTTGCAGATACATGTACCATCTTTGTATCATAAATGTATGGTGTTGTAATAAGGTACATGTAGCTCGATTGGCAACTTCTGCACATTTTTATTTTATCGTACACATTAAAAGCTTGTTTTAAAATACCCTGAAAAGAATAATATTTGTTTTTCTTCGGTTACCCTTTTTTTTTTTTGATTTGCTCAAATTTCGCGCGATTATTTGAAATTTTCTCGGCAATGACATTCCCATATACTTTTCCCCACCATTACCCTGATAGACTGACTCTCTGGCTTTGAGATTGTCTGGACTGATGGAAGACAAAACTTGCTCTAGTGAAGATGCTGTCTAGTTAAATGATATACTTGGCAAGGTTACAGCTGAGCACAGTTGTTGTTTTTTTTGCTTTGTTGAAATTGATTACTAATGGAAATAGTGATTGGGAACGTAGTACCCAAGTTCCACATTTTTTCAAGACCTGGTGACTTCCTTGGGGCATGCCACATTTCTCACAAAAAATTAGACAAAATATACATGTAGCACTAGTAATATTATTAAAAGTTAACACTTGGGAAAATACCCACTGCTGTTCCGAGCATGCACAAATAGATTGTGGAGTGCATTTAGAATTACATACCTGTTCCACACAGGTTTTAATTGACCCTAGGCCCCACTTTCTAGCTTTTCAAAAAAAAGCGACAACTTAAAAATAAAACAAACTCTCCTCACTAAAATAATATGGCATCAGGCATCTCTTAATATTATCATGAGGAGAGTTTGATAGTATCATACCCTTTGGAGATTTAGATACAGATTAATTAATTGTGTAGCTTAATGAATAAGGGGGGAAAAGACCTTAAACTTTAAAATACATCCTCTTTCAGCATCAGAGATCAAGGAAGAGCAAACAGGTGATGGAGATGGGAAAGAAACAGTAGGGGACAAGTCAACAGAAGAAGACCTCAAGTTGAAGCTAGAGAACCCTGAACCCAGTGAAGAGTTAGAAGGGTGTGACATCAGTACAGATCAAGGAGAAAAAGACTCGGGTTCCCCCCCTGTCTCTGAGGCCAGTTCTGTAACTATAACAGACAGTCATTTAACAGAGTCGGAGCCTGTGGCAGAGGATAACATCAGCCAGGCTATAGCGGCAGTGGCATCTGGAGCCGGTAAAGAGGGATACTTCACCCAAGAGGAAATAGCTGCTCTGTCTGAAGAGTACCCATCACACTCGGACCATTCTCCATACTCAGATGCATTGAGCTTTGGTCGACGAGGACCAGGAAGGCCACGCAAGGATGGTGTTGCATCACCTATACCCAGGAGAAAAAAGTAAGAGAAATCTGACATAGAACTTGTTTATTGAAATGCAAAATAGTAGATCAGAATGCTTCATGTAGGTAAGTATCTGACCATTAATTCTAGTAATTTTAATACCTGGTTTTTAAGTGGTACCAAACTGTACTTAAATTTGTGTATGTCACATGAATGACCTGATGTATTTTGTGCATTCAGATGTATATTTACTGCAATTTTCTATACACAAAAATGCTTTGTGTGTCTGCTATTTGTTGTACCAACTATAGGTTCTAGTCTGGTTGACCATCAGATATAGAAGTGAGTCCCACAGTGTGGCTCTGGCAATCACAGGGGTGGTTTTTATGAGGTTTACTCTCGGGAGTTTACTCCGAATTTAGGCAAGGATCAGTGTGAAATGGACAATCTGTGGTCATATAAGTGAAATACCCTTAAGTATGATGTTAAACCCTAATCAAACAAACAAATCTATTCACAAAGCCGTGTGTGTATACAGCACAACATCCGTGTTTATAGGTAGAAGGTTGGGAGAGAGCTTCCTGCAGGAGCTTTCTGGTCCTTATTCGATATACCTCTGCCCAATAAGTGTCGCTCTGTCAACCTCCGGTATATGGGGAGTCCTATGATGTGGCCCCGAAAATTGTGTAGGTGATTTTTGTGAGGTTTCCTCTTAGCTTTTCACTGTATTTAAGCAGGGCATATTGAGAAGTGGATAATCCATCGTCGTCTAAGTGAAATATGCTTGAGTACGATGTTAAGCTGCAATCAAACAAACAATCAAACATCATAACATACAAAATTAACGGAAATGAGTTTTATGATGTTGTATATTTATAATGAACAAGTGTGGACCTACATGTATGTCAAATATCGTGCTTGCTACATATTAATCACATATTGTCTGTATTCTGTATCTAAAGTTTTTATCTAGAGCATGACATGATGCATAGGTTTTATTTAATCCATATTCCTGTGCCAGTCTGATTAATTTTTTTTTAAATATAAGAACCAGTTCGTCAAAGTAGGTAAATCAAAAATTTATACTATTTCTTCTGTTAGACAAACTGATAATATAATTGCTTGTTTATTTATAAGGAACAGGCCCCCTCGTCGTAGTCGTCAGCTGGCCTCTGAAGCACTAGCCCAGGAAGCCAAATCCTCTGACCAGGAGTTAGAAGAAGACATGGAAGCAGACTCTATGTTTTGTCCTGATGATCAGGAAGAATCCAGCATGTCTGGTTAGTTCATCTGATTTATGATTTTCTTTGTACAACACAAATTGAGTCAGAGCTGTCAATTTTACTGTTTTTATACAAACCAACTTGTAGTTTTCTACCTGGAAGTAGGAATTATTGCATCCTCATTATTTGATCTCCAATCCAGGGTGTAATCTACCTAGAGTGTGTCACCTTGTTTATCAATCGACAAGTGATGAGACACTGAGAACTTATTAACTTAGATAAATTATTGACTGTCAAATTTATACAGACTCACACTTTCAGGACAATGTTGTTATAAAAGTAACATAGCCATTTTCTGCTTTTGCTTTTGATAAAAATACAGGAAAGAAAAAAAAAACATCCTGTTGGTTTTCCTTGATTTATCAATGATGTTCGACGTACTTGACCTTACTGTAAATGTGTGCCTGACATGGGTAAAGTCAGGTTTTACATATCGACAGCCAACTATATTTGCAATTCAGTTCATAAAAAAAGTCAATACTGACTTCTGTTTTTGAAGTTTTTCACATGTTTGAAGCTAATTGTATTTGTTAACTGATGATATAGCTGAGATTATTTATAAACACTAGGACACATTAGTGTGTGATGAATATATCTGTGCCATCAGCAGGCCTGTGCTTTAACATAATGTTAATAATGATTTTTGATTTGTGGTTCCAGATTCTACTGCATGCCAATTTGAAGAACCGGAAAGGTGTGTATCAGTTTGATTTCATTATATTTACTGTCCTCTCCCAAAACAGGGATATTCTTATGTTGGCATTTGTGATCCTATCACAAAGACTGTGCAAACAAGACTGGATTGAATCGTTTGATCTTCATTTAAACTTATAAAACATGTAACTGATTCAAAAAATTTATCATCGCATATTGGTATTTTTGTTAGGTCAAAGGTCACTTTGTGGGAATAGTTCTCAACAGCATGGAGATTGAACCGTTTGTTTTATCACCAAACCTATTGCACTACTTAATTATACACATTGTAAAAAATCAACCCAAATTTCGTTGTTGAAAAAAAGAAATGGTTGTTAAATAAAGAAAGCCTTTTATTCTTAATGCTTCTTTTGGGAATTTGGATATTCAATCAGTATTTTCGTTATTTTGGGATATTCAATCAGTCAAATATAAGAACAGCCTAATTGGTTGTATTGTTTGATTGGGACTTTATACCATACTTCGGTTATTTCACTCACATGGAGGCGTTCCAGCCCAAGAGTTGAAGGAAACCACCTTCGATGCCACTGGCAACTAACAAAGACAAAATGGGACAAACACAGGTCGCAATATGGAGACATCACAAACAGATCAGCATCCTGCTCCCCTTTAGCTCTGATATGACCAGGGCAATGGGAAGCTCCCACCAACCACCCACGTAATTGGTTGTAAATAGCATTTATAAGAATACTTCACTTGTGAAAGATGAAATCACGCTTCATACAGAACATCTATATAATCTAGGCATTTTGTTAGCTAAAAGTATCTGTCAGATTGGTATTCCTTGAGTTGTTAAATATTAAGGTCTTTTCTAGCAATCTAGAAACATTATTGTAATGTATCAAATTAATTCAATTTAATTTCAATAAATTGAAAATGCATCACTTAACGAATTGACTTGTTATAAATCACTTGAAAAAGACATTCAGTAATAAGAACCTATCGATTCATATTGACAGTTCTGGAAGGATCTGTGCTTTCTGTTTCTGTGGGGAAAAGAGTTTATTGGGTCAAGGGGAGTTATCTCAATATGACCCAACTCCTGGTTTTAACCCATTTAAACGAGCTCAACAAGTTCAGAAGTCAAGAAAAGGTGGCGGTGATTCTGATGAACGCGGATCAGAGAGGATTTCTAAACAAACCAGCTGCAGGAGGTCTCGGGGACAAGCCACAAGGTATAATTCTGTTATTGAAGTTGTTTACTTGAAAATCATATTTGGGAAACAAATATTTCAAGTTGTTTTTCCTCCAAATGTTTAAGATATTTTGTTTTACCTAATAATAATTTTTTCGGTGTTTATGAAATGTATATCAAATTTACTTTTCAAGTATGTGAGAGATACATGTAAAAGAACTTAGTATATCATTAAGTATTATTTTGTTTGATTAATGCACAGAATTTTGTGAGATTTTCCAAGTTCAAATATTGCATTTTATACGCTCATCATTTGATGGGACATGATATGTAATGGGGTTGTCCTTCCGTTCGTCTATCCATCAACTTTTTGGTTTCCGGACATTTACTTGAAAAGCACTTATTGAATTCAAATCAAACTTAGTATGTGTGTTCCATGTGACAAAACGTCACTTGGGGTTAGTTTTGGCATATGTCAACCTACAGGTGGCGCCCTCATAGGCTACAGATGGCGCCTCGTAGGTTACAACCCGTCATCTGTTGGCAAGTCTAAATTTGGTTTCTGTATGTTAACTAAAAAACTTTTGGTGGAATTCAAATCCAATTTTATATGATTGTTCCATACTGTGACAAGACGTCACTTCGGATAAGTTTTGGCATTTGTCAGCCTATAAGTGGTACCCCCCGGGTGGCAAAGTCTAACTTTCATTTCTGTATGTTAATTTGAAAACTTCTTGTGGAATTTGAATCAAACTTAGCATGAGTGATCCATGTGACAAGACGTCGCTTGGGGTTGATTTTTGTGTACATTGACCTAACGGTTGAGCCACCTGGTGGCCAAGACAAAATTTGTTTTCTTTATATTAACTTGAAAGCTGCTTATGGAATTCAAGTCGAACTAAGTTAGTATGAGTGTTCCATTTGACAAGACAGAGTTAAGATATTCCATGTGTTGAGATGTCTTGTAGGATTTTGTTTGGTGTGATGTCTAGAGATGCTGTCACCTGGTGGATTATATTCAAACTCAATTTTTCTTCGGACATATATTGCGATTCACTTAAGCTCTTGTTAGATAATCTGGTGCATCTGTTCACAATATGTCTTAAATTGAATCTTTTTTTTTTAATATTATATGGTAGATAACTTCTTTTTGGCATATAGAAGATGTAGGTAATCAAAACTGGAACACGGGTTAAATGATATCAATTTCTTCTTTATTACAAGATATGTTCTACTTGACAAAGACGTAGTTACAGTAGCTGCATCCTAACGTAGTCAAGAAGAGTTTGATACCTATAAACATGTGTTCCAGTTATATATATAGTATAACGTGTGTATTATGTTATAAATATGGTATAATTTGTGTATTCTGTTATAAATATGGTATAATGTGTGTATTATGTTATAAATATGGTATAATGTGTGTTATTCTATTGACCGACACAGAGAGCGAAGTAAATCTCCTCGGCGAGCCGCAGAAGAAGAAAGTTGTGTGGCCCATATTTCTGATGAACTGAGCCGGGTTGGTTATCTGGAAGAAACCGAGGTTACTCAACTCTATGAACCTTCAGGTTAGTCTCCCCAAGTAGTTACTATATGACTTAAAACAAATTTAAAACCCGTTCTATGGCTGGCTATGACAGAATAATATGTTAAAATGTTTTTATAAAAGCTATCCTGTATCTGATTCGACAGTCATATAGATATGCTAAGTTAATTTGCAACGTGGCCCTCAAGTTGCATTGTGGCTTGCTTTCTCATTTCTGAAATGGTTTGTGTACACTTAATTGTTCAAATGTATATCCACAAAACAGAAAATATAAAGTATAGTTTTTGAGAAAAAATATAGATTTTGTTTCACTTTTACAGGTCACACTTTAGCCCATCATTGTTGTGCTGCCTGGTCAGAAGGGGTTGTACAGATTGAAGATTACACATTGCAGTTTGTTGACAGGGCTGTCTTTGCTGGCTACCTTCAAGTAGGTGTACTCATACAATATACATGCTTCCAGGCCTCCACTTTACAGGGTGCTCCTGGATTATGAAAACAAATGTGTCATTGAATCTATCCCTTCATCATAATAGTATGGTCAATCGACTAATATTTGTGTACTAAATCTGTGCAAATGGTGTATTAGACTTCCAACATGTAAATTCCTTCCACATCTACAGAAAAAATCTTCTGTTGTTTTATGACAAATGTTCTTTATCCATGCCACACTGAACTTAACACCAAATAAAAGATTGTGATTTTTCCAGACAAATTACAGTTCTCTGTCATTCACCAACTTTCTCATTTCAGAAATGTAATTATTGTCATCGCTATGGTGCTACTATATCGTGTCGGGTTCCAAAGTGCAATAAAAAATACCATTATCCGTGTGCTTCAGGAGGTGGATGTTTTCAGGTAAGATCTCTGTATTAGTTATTTTCTGATGTTTTTAACATTGGTGGAAGGAAAGTTAATAGATAGGACTGGATAGACTGATCCCCATAATCAGAAATCAGAATAAACTTAACTACTCCTATAAAGTGAAAAAATCAAACCCTAAATAATTTATGGTCAAGGAAATAGCCTCTTTAGCATATTTAAGCTGAAAAAAACCCCATAGACTAATGTTTCTTATTTGCTCTCCTAGGATATAAAAACAATGTCACTGTTATGTCCTGATCACACTGAACAAGCAGAGGCCATTGGTAAGTAGCAGTTTTCACATCTTTGTGTTATACAGTGACATTTGTTTTAAAAACTCCACTATACATTTAAATTATTTTGACAGCAGTCAGAGATCAGTTCTATTTTTGCTGTCAATTTGAATAAAATCAGCCTCTTTTAGTTTCCACGAAGTTACATGTATTTAGGTCTTAAATGGACCCTAAACGCTCAAATTTTTGTATTCCTTTTCTTTAAATTTTATTCTTTCCTTTGTAAATTAGATTATCCTTTAATTCAAATTTAATGCTTGTTGAAGGAATTCTTAGAAATTCTGATTACAAATAGTTTAATTTAAGCTTATGATTTAGTTTGTACGTGAGAGTATAATAATCATTGATACGGTGAAATGAAATTATCACAGCTGACTGTAGTTCAATTGATCAATGAAGGTAGCCCAGTCATAGTATCTGACTGTAATATATCTTGACATACACCATATGTGAGATCAAGTGGAGATTGATTTGTTAGCCAATCTATTGATGCCTATATGCACTCCTCAGTTTTACTTAAAATTTCAAATCTGCTGCCATCAAATTTAAGAAAAAATGGTTTCTTAACCATTGTATTGTACATTTTAGCACAGGTTGAGGTGGAAGAGTTTATTTTTTTTAGCCAAGTTAAAAATTTGTCTGCAGTTGTTCAGACATAGTAAAGGAGTCAAAATTCTGCTCTTTGTGAAGGCTTGAATCAGCCTATTGGTTTAACTTTACATTTAAAGTGTGCCCAAATGCATACAAGCTTTCATTTCTGGTTTTGTGTATAAAATGTTCCCATTGTAGCTGGACAAGAAGCATACTGTGTAGTTTGTGAGACCCCTGGTAATATCATTGAGCAGTTGTTCTGTACGAGCTGTGGCCAGCATTATCATGGCAGTTGTCTTCATCCTAATGTAGAGGTGAATCCAGTTGTGAGGGCAGGCTGGCAGTGTCCTGACTGTAAGATCTGTCAAACATGCAGGTTTGTTCAATTATTTGTTCTAACTACTTCATCATTCTCTTTGTATCCAGTGTTAAAGGAGAAGACACGCGGTTTTATAGTTGGTTTTGGTTGTTTTTTAAATACTATTTTAGTAACATAACAGCCCTCAGATTAAAAAACTTATTAATATTAAGCCAGTAATTACAATTTTACAAAGCGGAAGTGACGTACGTGGTGCAAGTGACCACAATAAACACACCATTCCATATGCTATAGCTATGATATACCTATCGTATCAGAGTCCAGTTGTTTTGATTAGAACAGTGAATTTTTCTATCAGGCAGAATTATTACCATACGGTTTGTACCAAATTATTCTAAGGAAGAACTAGAAGCGCCAGGAAAAACAATGTAAGTGAAAGAACAGAGATGGTGGAAGCTACAGCAGTAAGCTTATGCCGGCCTAGTTGCATGAAAGACAAGTCTTTGCAAGGTGTAATGACCTGAAATGTCTGATCTAATGGCCTGATAACATAAAAATCTAAACAAAAATGTTCTCAAAATTTACCTTTATTTAACAGGTGTTAGCTTGAATGGGGAACTAAAACTTTTCATATCAGTACTCAGTTCAGGCTTTTTTCCTGGGCTACCTTTACTGGTATTGGGCTGGGGATCAGTGTAAAGCTCAGCGTCTATCTCCCGTTGATGACTAGCTGAACCCAAGGCCAAACTGTCCTGCTTTCTTTTTGTCTGGCCTCTATGCTCTTCGCAAGAGGGCAACATTGGGTATAAAGGCACCTAAATAAGACTAGAAACAGGAGAGAATATACAATCTTTCTTGGGCATTGATTTTAAAAACTCATGAATGTATTGACAGAATACAAACATATTTATATTTTTTCAGTTTTGTGTTTAAATTTATCAACATACTTTTTACCCCTAGGGGTATTGCCATCATCATGTATGTCCGTCAGTTACCGCGATATCTCCGAAATGAAATCATGTAGGGCCACCAAATTTGGATATGTTATGTATTTAGTGAATTGGGGAAGCCTATCGAAATTGTGCATGCTCGTCACAGAATTTATGCAGTTATGCCCCTTTTTCAACTTTTTTCTATATTATGATATCTCTGAAACAAAATCACGTTTGGCCACCAATTTATATATATGATGTATCTGGTGAATTCTGGGAAGCCTATTGAAATTGGGCATGCTTGTCAAATGAGTTATGCCCCTTTTTCAGGTTTCTATCTGTCCGTCCATTACCGTGATCTCCGAAACGAAATCAAGTAGGGCCACCAAATTTGGATATGTCATGTATCTAGTGAATTGTGAGAAGCTTATCATAATTGAGCATGCTCGTCAAAGAATTTATAGAGTCCTTCCCCTTTTTCAACTTCTTTTTATACCATGATATCTCTGAAACAAAATCACGTTTGGCCATTACTGTGATTACTGCCCACCAAATTTAAATTAGCAAAAAAGATGTGGTTTCATATGTAATCTGGGATGCTGGACACGATGGTACCACTTTAAAATGCATAATCCTTCCCAATATGCACCTGGAGGCCCCTTTAGCCCGAGCACCTTCTTTTTACACAGAAACACTAGTAAAAACTCTTGTCATCATCAGTCTTGTATAAAATATTATGGTGATAAAAGGAGCAGTATCCTTTGTCATTTATTTTAGTACGGTCATTACACTATCAATAGGTACTTTCTTGTGCTCTTTGGCGAGCCGAGGGGTTTTGGACAGCGGAGCTTCATGTTTAATCATGATTTCACAAATCTTTCCAGCATTGGCCTTCTTAATATATATAGAAATGTTGTTGTTTACAGACAACCAGGTGATGACAGTAAGATGCTTGTCTGTGATACATGTGATAAGGGTTATCATACATTCTGTCTCAAACCTGTTATGACCACCATCCCTAAAAACGGGTGGAAATGCAAGGTGAGTTGAATGTTCCACTATGTAAATGGTTAGGTACTTTTTAATTCATTATTTACTGTCAGTTGTACACATAATAAATTTGAGGTCCTATGAATGTTTAAAGTGCAAATTACCTGTACCAGTAAATGTGAAACTTAGAGGATAATAAATAAGAGGATTGTAGGGCTTTCACTGTTCACCCAAATTTTGTTTGATATTAATTTCTGTTCACTTTTCTTTTTGGTATGGTTCAGAAAATGGGGCAGCATTAGTTGTATGAAACTATTGAAATTAGGTTACTGGAGAATACAACTGTCATACTATGCAGAAATTCCAGAAAATGGGACTAAACATGTCATACTTACCTTCCAATTGCTTCAAATCCAACCATCACCAGTTGGTTTACCGAGTTAAAATATCAACAGTGTTTAGGTTAGAAGTTGTAAATTTGTGTGATCTCTTGGTCAATTTTCCCTGTGATGTTTTTGTTTGTTGCCACTAGTGTCAGGGGTGGTTTCCTTCACCCATTGGGCTGGCACGGTGTCATGTGAGTGAAATAACCTTAAGTATTGTATTAAACCCCAATCAAACAAATCTTTGTTTTCCACTGTATTGAAATAAGACAGAGTAATAAGTGGAAAATCTGCATCGCATCAGTCAAACAGTTTTACAGCATCACGTTTCACTGATAATAGTGAGGTTATTAGGAAAAAACCCTTAAAAATATACAATGGCTTTCCCTGTATTTTATGTAATTTAGAACCATTTTAAAAAGAGGTGTAACTCTCCTGAAGAACTTAATTTGACAGCACACTGAAAACACAAAGACAAAATCCCAGAGAACCTAACTGAAAAATGGTTGAATCTTGACCGGCCTACAACAGTGTGCGACCAAGTAATTTGCAAGTGTGTATGCCTTTGTTTTCTAACAGGGATGTGACATGTTGTGTTTTTACATTGCTCTAATGTACATGAATGTAATGTTGTCTGTATATAGTATATTCTTACAAAGCTTTGTGTGTGATTTTGTGATTCCTGTTTTCAAATGGACATTTGATTTTTGTAGAATTGTCGAGTGTGTGGGGATTGTGGAGCTCACACACCAGGCAGTGGTCCAAGTTCAAGGTGGCACCTCAACTACTCCGTGTGTGATAGCTGCTACCAGCAGAGAAATAAAGGACTTTATTGTCCACTATGTGGAAAGGCTTATAGACATTTCACTCAAAGAGCTATGGTCCAATGTAACCTCTGTAAAAAGTAAGTGGAACAAAAAAAAAATTGTTTTCAAAACACTTGCATATATTTTTTTTAAATTACAGCTAGTGTCTTCTGTACATTTACTCGTGGGTTTTTATTGTACATTTAGTTCATATTAATTTTCTCTTTAGCACCACTAAAAATCATATGTTATTCTAATTCAAATCTCTGTCTCACATCATTCCCATGTTTAATGTGACATGTTATGTGTACATGTATGTAATGGTGACATTTCCTTGATGGCAGGTATATCCATGCCGACTGTGATGAGAGTGTGGACCAGAAAAAGATCAAGGAAAATGAAGGCGCTGTAGATTACACTTGTCCAAGCTGTAAAAAACATGGCATTCTGGTAGGTACTTAATTTATTTCTGAGAACCCCGAATGTAATCGTGGGATGTATTATGGTGGAAACTTTGGCCCTTCATATGTACATTCAAATATTTGTCAGGTTGCTTTTTTGTCATCACTCAAACATGTTTATTTTGTCTAACGGACAGTTGGGAGGCATCTTGCCCTGGTGGTCTCAGATACAAGGGGCAAACGGAAGCTTTTTTTTTTTGTGATGTCTCTCTTGTGTCTTATGGATGTTCTGTCTTGTCTTTGTTTCCAGTAACCGTGGTTAAGTGGTTAGTGAGTCAGACTGCTGATCATCCTCCAATGCTATGAGTCCCTAATCTCAGGTATTTGAGGGAATCGCACTAAGGGACACTAGCACTATCAGGGGTGGTTTCCTCCCTGTTTTCCACTATAATAAAGTAAGCCAAAGTGAAATATATGTAAAATACCCTTGAGTTTGACTCTAAAACTTTGTCCCACATACAGTTGGGCACATAGTTCTTGATTAAAATGCAGTATGAAGAACCACATGAAATGATCATTTGTATTGTTTATTTTTTGAAGGGAGAAGACAGTAGTTTTATGCCGATGATAGAAGACTCATTAGATGAGATAAGTAAAGGTAATCTGATTATATTTTAAACCCAAACATGGAATTAACAAATGTGTGAACAGAGCAGTTAAAATGTTCACTCTATTCAAAATAGTTGAAAGTATTCATTTTGCAGTTTGAGTGTCAGTACAACAAAAGCATTGTTTATGTTTTGCCTGTGATCATGGACTAACAGAAAATGCGCAAATTTTGACCATTGAAGGGTCTTAACTTTTTACTCGAATAGTATTCGAATACCACAAACAGGTGCTCGGTAACGAAAAATCAGTACCCATTTCAGCACAACATGTCCCACAGTGGCAAGTGGTTTAACATTTGGTTTCTGTTGGTTACCTTGAAATAATCTTATTATACCCATAACAAGATGTTGAAAAGGAATAAGTTTGATGTATGTCGACCTACAGAGGGCCTTAGGATATCTTTTTAACATGTACTTAATGTTGAGGTTCAAGCTGCCTTACTTATAAGGGAAATACCCTTGAGCACATCGTTAAACACCAATCAATTAATCTCCTTCCTTTAGACCGGCTTGCCATCATTTACACAAATAAGCTTTAAACCTGACTTAACACACCAATCAACAAAATGGCACAAATTCAGATAGTTTATTATCACAACGTCTTTGTTACTCTGGCTTATATAGCAAATCACTTGAGCTCTTGCTTTAAGTTGATTTCGTGAATTACACAGTGAAATTGATATTTTTATGCTATATGGGCTAGAAGTTGTACATGTTCATTCAGTAAACAATCACAATATATCTGGTGTTTGTTTTCACATTATACTACCTATATGCAGTATACAGTATATTTCACTAGCTGTTTATTATTTTTTTTTTGCAGATGGAGATGGTTCACTGAAAGATGGGAGTTTTCTGATAGATGAACATGAGTCGCTCCTTCTTATGACTGAGGATTCTTTGTCTAGTATGGATATTGACCTGTCTACTTTTGATAAGGTAATACTTCTATTAATGTTGGATTCTAATGTTGAAGTAAATAAAGTCACATTTAGGGCTCTCATTTTAATATAGTTCTCAAAAGGTTTCAATTAAGTTGCCATTGTTTATAAATAAACAGTCTGATTTACTTGCCTCAGGGAAGAACAAGATTAAACTGGAATCGGATGCACTAGAGTCGAGAGTGTTCCTTCTAGAGAGAAATCCACCATTAGCATAGGAAATTTTTTCCTTTCTCCTTTTGAGTTTGCTGCTGCTCACTAATATAACTGTCATTGTGTAATTTGATTGCTCATGCATATGTGTTTTGTGTATATAATTGCTTGGAATTCATGTGACCAATTATTTTAATTTCAAAGTTGGGAATTAGTTTACATATATTGAGAAAAAATTAGGATTTCCCTCAAGCTTCATGTATTAAAATGACCTCCATTAGATACATCATTTTGTCTTTTATCATCAGCTTGTAATTTTATTGTCTCATTTCAGCAGGAATCTCAGCAGTATTCTGGCTCGCATACCTCCTTTCACTCTTCAGCTTTTAAAGGTGTAAAGGAGGCTCACATTGGGCCAGGCAAGGGTAAGCCAGGGGCTGCGGCTGCCAGGAAACGTATGGGAGCAGGTAGACCCAAGGTAAGCTGTGGTCTTAGTTTAAGTTACATGAATCTTGAATGAGTCATTAAACACTTTAACCATAAGACACTTGCCTTGAGATTAGTTAGTAGGTCAATGGGACACAAGATCTTTACAAGAACTTTCTTATGCTATTCTTAAGCAGGCCTGTGCTGTAATCTTTTCCGGCATAACCTAAGAATCGGTTCTCTAAAATTTTGTTAGGCAACCTAACATTTGCATTTTCCCCTGGTTTGCTGATCTTTTAAAAACATAAATGTGCCTTGGTGAAAAATAAAGCAAAATTGCTTTAAAACACAATCTTCATTGATTATCAGATGACAAACTTTGTCAAAATCAGTAGCAAAATTCAAATGTAGACGAAGGCTGCAAACAATTTGGGAAACCTATAAATAGGTCCTCCTAAATTAAGTTTGCATAACCATGGGGAAACCCCGTTCTGACCGTTCTTCCCAACAGCACAGGCCTGTTAAGCGATAATATGTAAATTCCATGTTTCTCAGACAGTAAGCTGTTAAAATGTTATAATTTACACCAGTGTAGTCACATGGAAATCATTTGGGATTTAGAGAGAATGCAATATTTGCTATTATCAGTTATGAGATGATATCAACTATAATTTATTTGAAAAATTGTGATGACTAATTCATTGAATTAAGATCAATCTGTACAATTTTACATCTGTACACTTGTGTGATTCGATTTTGCTGATGTCTGATTTTCATTATCCAGGGCCGTCACCTTGCACCTGAGAAGCGTCGTCAAAGACCATCTTTCGTTGATAAACGACGAGGACCCAAATCTAAGGTCAAGACTGGGCAGGTAGCCTGTCTCTTACCCTATTAAACTCTTTATCATTTTTATATAATAGCAGCTAAAATAATTGTTTTTATGACAGTTTTTGCATCTTTTGAAGTTAGTTTTCTCATTGATACGATTAAAGAGTAAATTTGTCAAAATATTTAAGAATTTCTGGTTGATAAAAATTTAATAATATGGTGTAGATATTTGCATTGTTTTAGTGTAAGTGTCTACTGTTTGTCCTTGTTATGATACCTTCATTCATATGTCTTTATGCCGGTTAATTCAGTATTTGCTGAGCACGGTTTACCTTTAATTTGTAGATGAGAGAAAGCAGTTCTTACAGTGAGTCAAAGGATGACAAAGGTGATGACCATCCTTCCACAATTGTCATTGCCAGCTCAAAAGATGAATTTTCTCTTAATCAGGTCAGTTTATTGCTATTTGAATGAAAACTATGTGACTGAACTGTTTTAATCTATAATTTGTGAAAAAAATAAAATGGTATAATTAACACTGTTGTCGGTTTTGGAGGTTTATTTTTGTACCTAATTTTTTCAGGATATGTGTAAAAGCTGTGGAAGTTATGGAAATGGAGATGAAGGCAGGCTTATATCATGTACTCAGTGTGGTCAATGCTATCACCCGTATTGTGTCAGCATAAAGGTACCACAATGTTCATTATCTACACTTACAAATAAAATGTAACCTGTTAAAAAATACTGTTATTTTGACTTCTACCAGCTGAACCGTAGTCACATTTAATTTTCAGCCCTTTTTTGTAACTTTTCAGTTCGAGTTTCTGTCGTTCAGTGGTAAGCTTGTCAGACTACTGATCCGCCTTTAAAGTACCACTCACAAGATCAAGCCCCTTTAGCGACCGGATGTAAAGAAGGGAGTCACTGAGTGGTCTCCAGCAGAGGCAGGGGTTATTTATGAGGTTTCCTCCCAGTTTTCCGCATATATAGTGCACATATTGTTACATCCATAAGTTTTTTTATTTATTATTATTATTTATCAGCATGTTTCCAAGTGTTAAGGTTATTTATGAGACTATGTTCATATTAACGGTTTGGTTATATATATTTTAAAAGAGATATTTTTCTAATCCGATAGGTGACGAAGGTAATGTTGCAGAAGGGCTGGCGATGTCTAGACTGTACAGTGTGTGAGGGGTGTGGAAAACCTCATGATGAAGGGAGACTACTCTTATGTGATGATTGTGATATCAGTTATCACACATACTGCCTCAATCCACCTCTTGACCATGTGCCTAAAGGAACCTGGAAATGCAAATGGTAGGTGAACGTAAACATAAAGGTAGACATATTCTCTTGTTTATGTACTTCAATTGGACACAAGCCTTCATGTTCCAAACCTCCATTTTATTGGACAAAAGATTTCCGAAACTTGTGTAAACTGACATCTCTTCTGGACCACACATAACCTACAACACCAACAATACTATAAACTGCATTTATGTACAATGTAAGTTAAACAGAACTGAAAAAATGCATCTCTGGAGACAAGATTCCGATGTAATCAAGTGTCTGTAGATCGATGTTTCATTATATAATTAAATAAAACATATTAAAGGTAGTCGTTTGGACCATATAGGTTCGTAACCTTCATGATGCTACAAAATATTGTTTTTATCGAAATAATGAAAATGGATGTTTTGGGAAAGAGCTCTTCATATATATGCATGTATGTATGTGACCTTTTCCCTACTGGGAGGCATGAAATTGGCCCACATTTTCAAGTTATCTATTCGCAAGCGCTACAGATGGCTCATGTTATCAAGTAAATTTTTCTCCTTTTTATTAATATTAAAAGAATCTTAAGTAGTTTGTTTGTTCACTGTGGTTTAACTCTTAACATGTTAACATTCATGTAGATTCTGTACAGTAGATGTGTTATTTCAGGTGTGTACGTTGTTTAAACTGTGGTTGCACAACACCAGGATTTGGAAGTCAGTGGCAGAATAACTACACTCAGTGTGCACCTTGTCATAGTAAAACCGGGTGCCCTGTCTGTCGACGGGCATATAAAGAGGAGGAAGTTATCATACAATGTGTGCAGTGTGACAGGTTAGTCATCAGCTCTTATATACTTTTATTTCCTGTTGAAATCTGGCCCGCGGCTGTGGCTTAGTGGTAGTGCATGTGCTTACTAACCCTACTCAAGTCTGTCTGTCTGTCAACCATCACGTATATGAGTGAGTCACACGATGTGGCTCCGGCAATCACTGGGCTGGTTTTTACGAAGTTTCCTCTCGGTTTTCCACCTTAATGAGGCCAGGAACAGTGTGAAGTGGACAATCCGTTGTCATATAAGAGAAATACCCTAGAGTACGACGTTAAACCCCAATCAAACAAACAAACAAACCAATTTACCGTTCACAGGATCGAGTCTGTCGACCATCAGGTATATGAGTGAGTCACACGATATGGCTCCGGCAATCGCGGGGGTGTTTTTTTTTACGAGTTTGCACCTCGGTTTTCCACCTTAATGAGGCAAGGAACAGTGTGAAGTGGACAATCCGTTGTCATATAAGTGAAATACCCTTGAGTACGACGTTAAACC
>JAQQZZ010000021.1:903255-934792 GCA_030265115.1 Mopalia vespertina
GCAAAAGCTTATTATTCCAAAAACGAACTAGCTAAAATGCAAAGACCCCCCCCCCCCCCCCACACACACACACAGGAATCCGAAGTCGGACGGAGAGTGATTTCTTTTGTCACAACGTTCATGTCTCGATACCATTGACCATATGATTCAATAGATATCCACGGTATAGCTAGTCAGTACATTAGATGTCACATCAGTTTTGTGGCGACTTTCATGACTATTTATTGGATAATGGTAACAATGCAGGTTGTCATTTGTGTACGCGCCCCTACTCAAATCTATCGTCTTGAACTAAGTGTCTATTGTAAAACGCTTCTATTTGGTTTCCACAAATCTAACAGAGCAAGAACTGCAATGTTTGTACTTCTCCAAATAGTCGTAGTAAAAACCACAGTTTGCCCCCCATTTACCTCGCGTAAAACCCCAATAATAGGAGCGATGCAATGGCTACAGAAACAAGAATATAGACACCATGAACACAGGAGAACGAATTATGGCCCTCTAAATGTAAGCTCTAGTTCGATCCGTTATGTATTGGACAGCTAGCCTACCCCGCCCCGGCGAAAATTACAAATATAAAGGCAGTGTTAGGTGATTTTGGAGTGTTTTAAATTTTTTTTACGATGTTTGCGTTTTAAGTATTCCAACGTATACCAATAATGCAAACGCTTCATAGAAATTAAACATCTTGGAGTACAACGTCAAAAAACAAAACATGCAAGCTAACGTAACTATTAAAATTAATGTAAGTCTGGCTAATTTTGGCGTTAATTTACAATTTACTGTGATAACCGACTTGATCGGTCGTACTTAAAATTCTGTAAAGTAAAAGTAATTTGTTTAAGTGTTGCAACAATGTTTCGTATGTCAATTGTTCAACACGAATATAGACCTACTGCCCATACGATTAAATTTGCCCTATTCCCTATAATTGTATATTATAGTGGATTTCTTTATACCACTGAGCAAACTATTTAAAGATTTATTACTGTCATGAATACATTTCACTTGTTATAAATAAAGAAAACCTATATCCTGGTTACGTCTATCAATATCATCTAGTATTGACGGTCAAGATAATGTTAGATCAATTTGCTTTATCACGTCAAATAGCAATAGGATGGATAAATTGGTTTATTACACAAACTCTGAAGGGTGATTAAAATAAGATTGTGCAAAAATCGGTTTCCTTCATAGCAAGATCAGGCACTGGACAGTGTGCTACCAGACATGTTTCGAGACAAGAGAGGGGTAGAGAATACTCAAGTTTCTCAGTGTCTCTATATCTGAGACTTCTGAGTTGTATATGTGATCAGATGACACTCAAATTTGAAGTATTTACAATTCGCTCTGATTCAGTCAAGGCCAAGAGCTTATTATATAACAGTTGAGTATGGCCCAGCCAGTGATGGGGATGAAAAGGACCAGGGGTCACGGGGTCATACGATTCACTGGGACACACACATGGCTTCCTTTGACTTCTCGAACTTAAATTAGTACTTTAATCTGACATCGCATTAAACGAACTTTAAGATTCTATAGAATCACAAAATTATATTAGAAACTTTTTAGAATAAAACAATAGCAAGCGTCGAATGTTTTGTTTGTTTCTTTCGTTATAATAAAATAAACACACACGTAGTATAATTTCTAACACGGAGAACGCCATGCTAGTGGACGTCTCCTCACTTGATTTTGTCATCATTTTGAGTGAGTAAAATGGTCAACAATCAAAACTAAATAGTAAAAGACAATTCTTAAAACAACATTACAATTATCAGTATAATGATGATGGTAGTCCTCTGTGTTCGGAATTACACTACTTGTTTATTATATTGGACTTATCATTGGAACAACAGGTTTTTTTAAAAATAAATGCTGTTGAGTTAAAACGAAAACTTATTTTTATTAAATCTATTTGAAACATTTTTTTGATATCTTTGACTCTGAACACAAAGTTATTCCCAAAGTGATAATGCCCTTATGTTTAAGATGTCATTTCTATAACGGTATGGTTCAGATTCTTCCATTTAAATCCATATTAAGTTACTAGGGTACTGTGTCGTCGGGAGAAAGTTCTGCTATCAAGGAATACGGTTTTCCAAGGGCACAATGGTGAGGCTGGAAAAGGAGGATCGTGACATGGGGGCATCGCCGTGTGACTTTCCAAATAAAACAATTGTAAAAATAAATCCCGTTTAACTTGATCCATTACCTGACTATACTGCTTTATACAAACGAGAAGTGAGTTACAAAGCAACAATTCTACTACATGTATAACTTTATCAATAAATACAACATTTAAAAAATATATATGAAAAACAGACTATTCAATGCTGGGTGAAATAGTCTTTATATTTCGGTATATATGATTGTCAACAGGTTTCCGTCAGAAAGTTTCTTTTTTCACCCTTACGGTACCCCTTGAAAAACTGTGGTTAACTTCGCTGGTCTTATGGAAACTTAGGGGCGGGGACAAGGAGCGATGTGACGGGCACAGCTGACTCAGCATAGAAAACCATGGGCTGGAGACGAAATTCATCAACCACCCCCTCTGATTGGTTTCTACATGTAGCAGGCCGGTTAAAAGACTCACTGGTCTAGATTAGGGCATTAGTCGACTGCTTAGTCCAAGACAAGGCTTTGCAGGCTACGACTCTTCAAGTCAAGCTAGGCCTACATTTTCTAGGAACCTTGTGGTGCAATCTGTGGTTGCAGCACGGCTCTTCCTAGCCCGGATTCAGGATGAGGGGACAATTCCTACTTGCGTTGATAGGTCTGGTCACCGTAGTGGCCGCCCAAGACGGTAAGAACTTTTTAAATCAATATTTGGATATCTGGAGAAAAGAGTATAAAAACAAACACTTATTATCAATGCATGTATATGAGAACAGTTTTGACACCTTAATGCAAAATATCTCTCAGTAAGTTGACAGAGAAAATTTATTTATATTTTAGAAATTAGAAAGTGATGAAGAAAAAACACGTTGGTATAATGTTTGTTATAGTACTTGGCATCAGAAAAATAGTATCTGTATGTTGAACCCATGTCATTGTGAGGCGTTGCAGAGGCGAAAGTGCCCCGATTGCATTGGGAATACCATTTCTATTTTTCCCATTGTCATATCTCTTTTGTGCATTACGTGTACTTACTATTGCCCCAGTCTTGGAAGTGGGAGGAGCAAGATGACTGACATTTGACCATGTTAAGCATTAGGTAACAATTTTAACTTACAATTCGACGTCTCCCGAATTATCAAGCTAAGCATTTGATTTCTTCTCATGTTTAAAAATGTAATCAGATTTTTAAATAGTTTAAGTATATTGTGTGCATTAGACGTTTACTTGACTTGATACAACATGGTGGGAGGGGCGAATATGATTGGCATGTGTCAATGTTGACAATAAAATATAGCCTTCAATGTTTTGAGAACAATGGCTACTACAGTCAACATTTGTCAGTAACATAATTATTCTGTGTACTCTAGGTTAATCTTTTCTGGTAGTCGACAATGTTTTATCTAAAACATTGAAACTGTTATCAGAAGTAAAACCGTTAAATAGTAAGTTGTAGTATCTTTTGTTAACAGTTCAGCGATAGGTTTATAAAGCATATAAAGTATTCAACGGACCAACACTAAATTGAGTTCTGTTCAGTACAGCACAAGTTAGTTAATTATGGACTGTTTATGCATTTGACAATTTCAGGTAAATCATGTACTTATGATGGACAATTTTATGCTCACGGCGAAACTCTTCGACCCGAGCCACTGACAGATCCATGTAAGATCTGCACCTGTGCTGACGGACAGTTTGAATGCACAGAAGAGACTTGTGAGGACGTCAACTGCCCGGATGGAGAGGCCAGACAGGGAGAGTGTTGTCCACGCTGTCCTGGTTAGTTTTTGTACATTGTCGTTGATTATTTTTACCATGGCACAACGGACTAAAAATACATACGTTTCATGACTTCAAGTACGCACCATGCATGGCGTTGTCGAGATGTACGCCCCATGAAATGCGTTTGTAACGATGTGGCACTACTGTGTTACAGCTTCACTTTTAACAGTGTACATTAATCGAGTTAATAAACAAATATTTATTCAAAAAATGCCTTGAACAAGTCTAGTTTTAGCGTCTTAGGGTTAGGATCAAGGTCATCATAGAATATTTTTAGAATAAGTTTGTCACAGTTTAAGCGAATGCGTCATACTACAATTGGGGCTGTATCAAATGGGTTTTTTTATTGAAACTTGTAGTTACTGTTATGGGACATTCAACTTACTACATGTAAAAGCATGTCTGAGAGAGTCGTGTCGTGTCTCAGTGGTTGGCGAATCGGCCTACTGATCCTCCTTCGACGTACCGCAGACAGGTTCGAGTCCCTCGGTTGATCTTAGGTTTATGCACGAGTCACACAACGTGCCCCCGGCAATCGTCGGGGTGATTTTAACAAGGCTTCCTCGTGGTTTTCCACCAAATTTAAGTAAGGTAGAATGAAAAGTGAATAATCTGTCGTCATGTTAGTGAAATCACCTTGAGTACGACGTTGAACCCCAGTAAACCAAACCAAGAAACAAACTAACTTATATACAGTTAGGTCATCATTAGATTATTATTTTTTTTTTATTACACGTTGGTGTTCATGAAATAATATTACTCGCGTTAAATTGTCATTAAATGAGAAGGCAGGCAACACGAGAGATGTCTGGAAAAAATAAATTAACAAAGCCCCATTACGTTAATGATCGTTAGGAAATGACAATTTAACCACAAAACAAGAACTGTGGCCACAGTAACCTGTGATTTAAGATGTTCATTCAATTAATGATATCTGGTATGTACCAGAAATTCCAGGAACAAATTTAGAGGGACTTATTGCCAAACTTTTTGCTTATTATAACAAACAGTCTATAAAGGGCCCAGATTTATGATCTGCTAATTCCTATTTCAGATACATCCTACACCAATGTGGATTACGGAGTGAGTATTGTGTTAATGTCCTCTTTATTGTTTAAACGATTCAAATCATTTAATGTATGTATTTAAATCATGCCAGCGACCAAGAGTTTTCTGTTGCTCCAATCAAACAATAAACTATGCTTACTGTTGAAACCAGACCTTGATGTCGTCGATACCAAGTATTTAGTGAGTGAAATGCTGTAATGGTCAGATTTCTGTTGTTCCAATCAAACAATAAACTATGCTAACTGTTGAACCCAGACCTTGATGTCGTCGATACCAACTATTAAGTGAGATCAATGTTGTACAGTAATGGTCAGCTAATATACTTACTTTAAATAAATGTAATTTCGATTATTGCAGGATTATGGTGGAAATACTGATGGATCTAGTTATGTAAGTATTCTTTTTGAATTTTAAAAATACATTAAAATATTGAAATGGCGTCAGCTCTGGATGAGACTGATCATCCGACAGGTAGTCCTTTGTTATATTTAAGACTATGACGTAATTATCGCCGTGTTGGATTTAGCCACCCTGTTATATTTGTTTGATTGAGGTCTTACGCCATAATTAAGATTTTTGCCCATTCCCTTGGGTGAAGGAATCCATCCTCGACATCACTGACAGCAATAATTACGACTGTGCATAAAGCAGTGCACCGCTAAGTGCTGTTGGTTATGTACAATTGTAATGTATGTTTGATAAATGCCACCAAACCTTGTGTTTTTTTTCTTTGCAGTCGTCCTTCTCCTCCTCTTCTGCTGGCGGCGATGGTTCACTGTCTTCCCACTCCTCCTCCTCCTCGTCATCCTCTTCATCAAGCTCCGACTCTGCCTCTTCATCTGCTGGAGGTGCTGGTGATGCTGGCGGCGGCGGCTATGCAGATCGCAGCTCAGCATCCTCATCCTCATCCTACGGCGGTGGTGCAGCCTACGGAGGAGGCGGTGGAGGCGGTGGAGGCGGTGGAGGCCAACAAGTAAGCACTTCTTATGAAATATATATGACTGCCTGGATTCGAGGATTAACCTCGATTGTTGTTTCAAATAGAAAAACACTTAGTCATTATTTTCCAAGCAAATTAAAAACTTTTATTGACTGTAAATTAAATATCGACTTAAAACAAATCTTCTCTAAAGAATTATTACTGATTTTACCCACAGGACTCTTACCAAAATCAAGCTGCTTACGGCGGAGGCGATTACAAAGGGTACCTACCTCAGATGCCTCAACAGTATCCAGGATCACCCGTAAGTCATATGTCTGTGGACATTCAAAATCGAAGGTCACTAAATAGGTCACTAAATAGGTGTCGTAACCACCGAACTGTATATCATCTCTAACAACATTGAAAACAATTCTACAACAAACATATACAGTTATACACAGAGTTACGGGGCTTTGTCTTCCAGACGTGACGTATGGTCATGATTAAGGACTCAAATAAGTCAAGACTATATAATATATCTGTGTTAATAAACGAGGAGAAAGAAACAAATAGTATGCTTCCTCCGGTGATAGAGGTTAAGTAAGTATATGTCTTCATTGAAACTCGTTACCTAAAATGCATGGACAATATATCTTTACTTTTTTTCTTATATAAAGCAAACGTCTTTTTTTGTTTTAATAACAATATCTTTTCTTTTGTTTGTTGACAGGGCCCACGTGGTTCTCATGGTTCTCCAGGACCTCCAGTAAGTATCACGATACACGTTTAGCTCCAACATGACATTCCAAGTGAAATTCTGAAATCCTTTTGAACTTTCACTATATGGAATATTCGATCAAAGAGAATCAGAATCTGTCTTGAATTCTTCTGAGCTTTCAGTATACAGATTCTGATTAGACATTCAGAATCCCCTGGGTTTTTATACAAATTTCAGACATTTTAAAGTCACAGATTTAGGGATGTTCTTAACCATTCATCTGGTTGTTAATATCGATTTGGGTTATAGACAGCCACCGATAATCTCGATATTCTGACGTAGTTAACATTGGGTTACTGTTAGAGCCGCTCACTTTGTAAATACGTTTATTGAAATCTACATCCACTGTTTGTTTTTGTTCGCAGGGTCCTCAAGGATTCCAAGGTATGCGAGGAGAGTCCGGCGAGCCTGGTCCCCCGGTAAGTCCTCATTAGCACATGCTCAGGAAAATACTGCCGGATACAATTTATAGTTTGTAAAGTAACGCATATTGATAGCGATACAAATATAAATTTGAGATGACCGTTTTGTCATTTTTGTTACATTTACGTAACAAATTAGACGTTTGCAATTAATAGAGAGTAAATAGTTGGAGGTGACATACGTATTTGATCTCCTTTTTTTCTAATATGAACTTAACATGTATATTAATTACATAAATGTAAACAAAAACAGAATGTAAATGTTAGTCATGCTATACGAGACACTAACAGCTTACTATCTTTGTTCGTAGGGCCCATCAGGCCCCCGAGGACCAATGGGAGCCCCAGGAGTTCCAGGACAAGATGTAAGTATTAGATAACAGAAAACCCACAATCATGAATTGTGACTAAAACTAAAATAGAAATATATGTAGAGTCTTCTTGTTAAAGTATCGATGCCGTAAAATGGCTCTGACGAACCAGATTACTATTGTTCTAAACAAAAAGAAAGTTAACTTACTTTTGTCTTAAAATGGGTTTGAAGAGGAACGAAATTATACACGACTGGACTTCAATTACTCCTATGAAATAATACAACCTGGTGACAAGATATCTCCAAAGATTAACACTAATACAGATATACATACATAGATTTATCGATGTACTATGTAGACAAAGAGAAAGTGGTAGGCCTATGCCCCCAACGGGATCAAATTAGACTGAGCTATAGAAGTTCACAATAGAATGGCCTGATTTTTCAACCAAGTAAAGGCCGCCAATCTTCTGCATGTATTATGATTTCGATTTCGTTACATTCAAATGTGTTAGGTCATTGCTTTCCTCAATGGAAAATGAAAAACAAAAATCGGAATCAAGATTTTAAGCATTATTTTTAATATCCACTTTATTGTATAACATTTCCAGATCGTCTGTATTGATATCCATTTGTGTTCCATCTTGAATAATTTCAGGGAGAGTCAGGTCGTGATGGCGAGGCAGGACCACGTGGTCTTCAGGGTTTGACGGTAAGCTTTTCCTGACAAATAAACTACCCGCTATCGTTAAGGTAAAGAGCAAAGAATTAATTTAATTTTCTTGGATCTTTCTGAAAAGCTTAAAAGAAGAACAGAGACTACAAATTTACCTTCATCTAAAGTCATTTGATCTTTAATTTGTAAATGGAAATAAAGAATATAAACTATAGTGATCGATATCGTTATTTTGACCCCCCCCCCCCCCCACTCCCCTCACTTCCATTAACTCACATTATTATTATGTTGTTTCACTGTCTAATGAAGATGTTTATGTTACAATAGGGTAACCGTGGTATGCCCGGCATCCCAGGTCTTCCAGGCCCCAAAGGACACAGAGTAAGTAAAACCAATCCTCTTTATTATTCTATAGAGACGTGTACGTATTGCCAATCTGATATAAACAATCCTCTTTATTATTCTATAGAGACGTGTTCGTATTGCCAATCTGATATAAACAATATTCTTTATTATTCTATAGAAACGTGTTCGTATTGCCAATCTGATATAAACAATACTCTTTATTATTCTATAGAGACGTGTTCGTATTGCCAATCTGATATAAATGTCAAAATAAAATTGCAATGTGAAATCCATAACGTAGACGTACAAGCACCTTTACACGGGATAATTCATAGGAGACCAGAGATCATGTGAATTGGCTCTTTATTTCAAACAAATCTTTTTCTTTTCTTTTTGTGATGAAGGAGAGGCAAGTTTACTGATTAAATTTGTTATTCACCTCGCTAAATACACATGTTTAATAAACCATAGCTGTCATTAACCTTTCTGGTGTTCATTTTTTCAGGGATTCCCCGGAGTTCCCGGCAAGGCCGGCAGTGACGGAAGACAGGGAGAGAAGGTAAGCGCTAGTCAAATATTGCTTACTTTAAAAGCAAGATTTACATATTACATTTCATGGCATTTAACCATGGAAATCAATTCAAAATTATTATCTATTGGAAGTCTATCCTAAACAATTTACAATAAGCTGTAAAGTTTTCTTGCAATATTTCTGTCATACTTAATATTATTGTTGTTATTTTTAATTTGCATTAGGGTAACGTTGGAAACAGTGGACCCCCAGGCCCCGCTGGACCTCAAGGTCCCCGTGGCCCATCTGGTGAGAGAGGCCGTGATGGATCCGCCGGATCTCCAGTAAGTTCTTCAACATTTTGCAAAGTTGTATAGTTTTTATATAGCTCGATTTTTTATTCTCTTTTTTTATCAACAATACAGAGGCGAAATATATGTACCATAATAGAATCATGAAGTAATACAATCATGAAATAAACTTGACGGTAGTCTTCAAGAATACTCTACTGTCTATTAAATATATGCTGACTGACGGTAGTCTTCAAGAATACTCTACTGTCTATTAAATATATGCTGACTGAACTGAAAAAAACAACATAATTTCTGGAATATTACTTGTAATAACTATTTTGTTTCCACTGCTTAGGGTCTTCGAGGTACTGACGGCTCTCCCGGAAACCCAGGTCCATCCGGCCCAGTAGGCCCAGCTGGTGCCCCCGGCTTCCCCGGATCTGCTGGAGCTAAGGTAAAGAAGATATACACGATTAAACTGGAAGTAACTTTCATGTATGTGTATCGCACCAGACACAAAGATATTCTGTTGTATAAGAGAAAATGACGAAATGTGTATCGCCAATAGCCAAGAGACCTGCACATTATTTATTTGATTGTACTTTATTGCATGGAACCAGAAGTCCATTACGTCATGTAGCTTGATGTCAAGTGGCATGGTCTATGATTGATACACCTATAGAAAGAAATATATTCTGTGTAACCGATTGTGTCTATTTTGGTGTCTCTAGGGAGAACGAGGAAACTTAGGACCCAGAGGAGCGATCGGAGCCGCAGGCCCACGAGGAGAGAGTGGCAGTCCTGGTCAATCTGGAGAATCCGGCCGTGCTGGCGAGTCTGGTCAAGACGGTATTCCAGGCGAACGTGGAGCCCAAGTAAGTATTATTTTTCCTAGGTAGTGTAAACTTTGTCACTTAAACTATAGAACATTCATCATAATTGCTGACACAAAGAGGACCCTACAGTATCTTAAGGTAAAAAATAATGTAATCTTATAAAAAGCCTTTTTTGCTGTTCTATCTAGTTTTTCTTCTCTATAGTTTCATAGTTCGTATAAGCCCACAGACTGGCAGAGGCTCTTCCACACGAACCATATACCAATATCTGCACTTACTGTTACCTAATTTCATCTTCCAGTAACATTAATTGTTTATTAAGATGCCTATGTCTTGTGTTTTAGGGTGATCCTGGTCCAGCTGGTGCCCCAGGCTTCCCCGGACCCAGAGGACCCCCAGGAACCAATGGTGCCATTGGACCCGTCGGTCCCCAGGGACTTGGTGTAAGTCAAAGTTTGTTTTTTTGATGAGTCAAAAATAAAAACAAAGCTAAAGATGTATTTTTATAACCCATTTACATTAGTCATACCAAACAGTTCTACATTGAGCAAAGATTAACTATTTATCAGTTAAAATCAAAATCTTTTAATTTGCCATCAAACAATTTTTAAAAGCTTTTTTAAAGTTAATGACGATATTGATAGTTGTGTAGTGCCTAATGTGAAGACTTGTGTTTTGACAGGGAGATCCCGGTCAGCCCGGAGAGAGGGGACAGAGTGGAGAGCGAGGATCAGACGGTACACCAGGAGAGCGAGGTCTTCCTGGTCTGCCAGGAGCCGAAGGAAAGAGAGTAAGCCGACTTAAGTGTTTCTAATATCGGCTTAATTTAATGCACCATGTGTATGACAGAAACATGGATGTACACGATTTGAATACTCAAGATGCATCGACCACGGCTGGTTTGCATTGCGACGACACGAGAGAGAATGGAATCTAAAAAGTACTCTAATACCTTGAGGAGAAAAGCTAATAGATTAATATCTATTGGTGTTTGGTTCAATGATTAACATTGTCTTGAACACCATACACTCAGTGATTTGATTGGATGTCCACGGGAAAACATTTCTGGTAATATTTATATGTACCGGTAACCATTATCTTTTTGTCGTTTTTTAGGGCAACAGAGGTAACACTGGACCCCCTGGGCCCCAAGGTACTGCAGGAGAACGGGTAAGACAATTCTTCAGTTGTGAACAAAATCATAAGTATTATTCAATCGAGTTATATATAAACATATCAATGGAAGAAATTGCAAGACTTTAAATCTCATTCAAAGTAATTTTCAACAACATTCGTCTATTATAGATCTCTGTAGGTTACCCATAACAACCCGAGATATATACTTTTTGTATATTCTTGTGCCAGTGTGAATAATGTTTTTGAATACATATATTTGTAGGTTGATTAATTCTAAACCCATACGGCCATACCACATATCTTGTTTGATTAATTTTTATCACACACCATTACTCTCTTCATTTATTCAAAATATATATATAAGCAAATTTTTCTCTCTTCATTTATTCAAAATATATATATACATATCCAGCTGAAAGTTGTTATTTGTCTATATAGGGTGCTGGCGGTGCGCGAGGAGCCCCTGGAGCTGGAGGTATACCTGGTGCTAAGGGCGAGACAGGTGAACGTGGATCCCGAGGAGAGGCTGGCGCTCAAGGCAATGCTGTAAGTATCTATCAAGTTTATGTAGGATGTAGGCAAATGGAGCCTTTTATTTACATAGATTCACGACAATTATATAACGTTAACTATATGAATTGTTTGTATGTTTTGTGGTGTTTTCTATGGTCTACAAATGGATGGCTATTGTCGCTATCGTAAACTCTATTACAGTAACGCGGAATTTGGAATTTGAATAATTAGAATCCCGTTAAAGTAATGTTTATACAAAAACAAATCTAAACAACGACCGAATAACTTTTATAGAATTACATATATCTATCCCAGTCATTTGACAAATGTTTGATTTTTCTTTCTTCAGGGTGAGCAAGGCCGCCCAGGAGCTGCCGGACCCATGGGACTGAGGGTTCGTATTACTCATAATCATCCTCACACTTATCCATTTTCACTTACTTAAACATAATCCTTATTTGAAACTTAATGGAATCAAACCAAGGCCATCGTTTACTCTAATAATAAACAGTATGACAGTGTTGAGACATGCGTGACAGGCCTATCTATCTGATACCTGCTTACTCTAATAATAAACAGTATGACAGTGTTGAGACATGCGTGGCAGGCCTATCTACCTGATACCTGCTTACCGATATGTTCCTCTCCTCTCCTCTATTGATTACATTGTAATAGGAGTAGCCTTATTTTTAATAAATTGGCAAATAAAGCTTCTTAAATTCGGAGAGTTAACGACTTAAACAAAAATCAATAACATACATGTATCCTGATTTAAAATCTCTTCATAAACGATTACAAGTTAAGTTAATATATAAAGAGATTCGTCTTCTATTTTGCTATCATGAAATACATTGTAACACCTTGTGTATCTATCTACATTCAGATATCTTTTCCTGCTGTATGAGGTAGTTATGAAACGTATACTATGTCTATTCAGCGAGATTTTAGGTTCGTCACATCCATAATCTTAGCCTTACGATTACAATAGAAAGGGTTGTGACAGATAGTAGACCAAGGCTGACGAAGCTTTATTTGTTACTTACAGGGACCCCCAGGACAACAAGGTAACGATGGACGAAGTGGACCCCCAGGCCCCCCAGTAAGTTTTCGAATAGTATACTTGCAAATGAGATAGCTTGACAAATCTGTGAAAAAATAAGAAAATACGAAAAATGTTATAAAATATTTTTTTACTCAATTAAACATTTACTCAAAACACGTAAAGGTTTTATGCCTAAATTTGTTGGATGTCATCTGTACTTGTTTAGTTTTGATCGTGTGAATTATATAGTTATTTATAAAGTTCGAAGAAATTTATAATAAAATAAAAACCAATGCGTGCTTTCAGGTTCCTATTCAAAATAATGAATCACGTTTTAGATGGTTTGTAACATGTTACCACTAATTTATATTTTGTAACATCGCTCTACTTGTCAATGTAATTGAATGGAGGAATTATTTTGTGAACTAGGGCCCTCCCGGCGAGAACGGCAAACCAGGAGAGCAGGGAGCCCAAGGCCTCCAAGGCTTACCAGGAGTTCAAGGACCTAATGGTGTTCCAGGTGAACAGGTGAGAACAATACTAACCAAGACTTTTAAAGAAACAATAAAATTAATTCCTTCTACCCAAATAAATATATCGAGTGAATTTATAACTAAACAACGGCCTGAAATCCTCTGAAGTTATTTTATGAAACTTTGACAATTGTACCAAATAAAATCATTCTTAAGAAATTATTAAATAGATGTATGAAGTTTGTTTGAAAATTAAAATTTATATAGTCCTTCATGCCCGTGTCAGTATAGTTTCTGTTAGGTAAAATAAACCGTATTTAGTTCTCTTCTGTGATTGATAGTTGTACAAATAATATCTACCGGTGTTCATCGTTGAGTTTCAGTATATGCTTGAGCGATAGGCTCATATTGTGATCTTCTTTATATTGTTTCTGGTTTCCTTTTACAGGGTATCCCCGGTAATGACGGTGTACCCGGAGAACAAGGTATTCAAGGCGAGAAAGGTGACGCAGGAAGGGATGGCGAAGAAGGTGCCCAGGGTGATACTGGTGGACCAGTATGTATTTTTGTCCTTCTTGTTTATCATATTAATATCATGTGTTATGAGTAACAGCTGTGTATTCTAATGAACCTCATTTGTTTTATTGTCTATAACAACGACATTTCATTAATCAAAAATGGCAGTTTTGAAGAAGTTCTAATGTAATTGTTCATTAGTTGTTTGTCATGATGTTTGCGATTTATGACCAGATTAATTCATAACTGAAGCCAAGCCTTAAGCTTATCCTTTTTTCTGTACTTAAACGTTTGTATATTATATTTAATTTCCATTATCCTGTTTGTTTAGGGAGAGAGAGGAGAAGCCGGGGCTCCCGGAGCCGTTGGCCCCCCCGGATTCCAGGGTCTCCCAGGTCCCGTCGGAGTTCCCGGTGAGGCAGGCAAGCCAGGCGAGCCCGGTATTCCGGGAGAAGCAGGCTCGCCTGGCCAGCCGGGTGGAAGAGTAAGTTAGAATATTACAATATGCTTGATTATAGGTACCCTAATTTTCTTAGAATACGATTCTTTTATTTTAAACGTTCCGTATGAACAAAACATGACTCATATCATAAACAAAGTAAAATACCACAGAACTTATTCTACTCTGGTAACTATTGTTATATCTATTATGGTATCTATTATTGCCTTTTAACAGTAAATTGTTTTACACGCATTATTAGTTAATAGTTAATACGGAGAAAGATTCAAAGATAATTCCTAAATAAACTGAACTGAAATGATATATCTTTGGACTTTAGGGAGAGCGTGGATTCGCCGGTGAACGAGGTAGCACTGGTGCAGCCGGTGTACCAGGTGAGGTCGGTCCTTCCGGATCCCCAGGAGATGATGGACAGCCTGTGAGTACATGTCTCTCTAGACTATTTCTTAAACTTAGTAATGTTAAGCTTATCAAAGAACGTGCCACGTTTATCAAAGGACGTGCCCTGGTAACATAATGAACTTCAAATATGCTATTCCACCTAATCGTAGTAATTGAAGCAACCAATAAATATCAACTTGGCTGTGAGTCAGTCATAAACTCTCGGAACTTAGCATGTTTTACTTGTAGGTAAACTGAGCAACTTAACTAAAGTAATTTGATTTAAACTTTATTATGGTGATGCATAAATAATTCTTTGATGAAATGCATTATTTGTTTTGATTATAAGGGACCCCCCGGACAAATTGGAGAGCGAGGAGAGAGTGGTGCCCCAGGTCTCATTGTAAGTACAGCCTTTTATGTCATTAATTATGTGACCTTCAGCTACAACCCATTTCCGGCATCTGGTGTTTTTTTAAAAACTTTTTTTAATTTTGTCCGAACTTCACATCAGAAAAGTCCCTGCAATTGTATTGAGTGATATGTGAAACTTATGACTTTGGTCTTCTGCCACACTCCTTTGCTTAACATCTGCATTCTATAAATAATAAATAAAGAGTAAATAATGTAAAATTGTACCGTTATTTATAAAAAGTGATCCTTAACGTTTCATGGCTTGCAATTTAAGTAAGGCTTCATGTTTTTAGGGTCTTCCCGGTGAACGAGGATCCGTAGGACCCGGTGGACCTAGAGGTGAACAGGTAAGTGGATTCCCTTTGCTCACATTTTGTCGTTGTGGTGTTCCGAATGAGAGTAAACAAACATGTGAAAGTGATTGCTTTCCTTGAGGTTCCATTCACTCAGAATTGAAACCCCTCTGTTTTAAACTCAATGTCATCAAGTAGCCAACTTTACAGATGCTTTCTTTTAAAACATAGTTAACCATATAACATATTTCTAATGATAATTCATTTATATATATTTTGAATAAATGAAGCATTTATATATTTATATTTGTAACCCAAAGGTCCCGGGTTCGAATCCCGGTGGAGGTGGGCACATTTTTCTCTCTTCATATATTCAATATATATATATATATTCTACAAAAAAACAAAAAAAACAACAAATATAATCCAAAGCGATAGAAACCTTTGACTGTTAACTTTTCTGTTGATCTTAATAGGGCATCCAAGGAGAGCGTGGTATTGATGGAGATGCTGGACGTCCAGGAGAACCCGGACCCGTTGGTCTCCCAGGACCCCAAGGTCCACAAGGTAACACTGGTGCCTCAGGAGACCGTGGTGATCCTGGTCCGAGAGGCGAACAGGGAGGTCAAGGTGTACAAGGTGAACGAGGTCAACAAGGTGCCCCTGGTAACCAGGGTCTCCCAGGAATTCAGGTAAACCACACAGTGTTTCTCTGCTTCCACTTCGCGTTATTGTCTAGTATAACATAACAAACAGATCAAACCCAAAAAAGCAAAACAGCTTTAATCTTATATATGTTAAATAAGATTTTGAAATAAAACTTTTGTACAGAAATATAACCATCGTTATGTGCTTGGAAATGTAACTATCTAGTTCAGAGAAAAAAAACGTCTGTTTTCCTTAAAAGGGGACACGCTGTGATCTATCTTATGAATAATGTTTTGTATCTTTGTGGTTTTAGGGAACTCCAGGTCCCCAAGGCATTAGAGGTGAAGCCGGATCTCCTGGTATCAAGGTAAGTGTTTTTAATTGTTTTAGTAGAGTGTTCAAATAGGTTTGTCACCAAAAATAACAATTGTGTATCTAAATTATTAACATGTTTCTTCCCCACAAATGCCCAGTTGATGATTTTTTAATTCTTCTTCGTCTGATTTCCCACCGAAATAACCAAATTTCTAGAGCATAGAATATAGGTCAGGAGCTGCTGTGTCTTACTTAAGTCTTTTTGTCTTCACAATACAACCCCCATACCCAATCGTTATCATATTGATGTACAACTGAATTTCTTCTGTTATTGTAGGGCGATCCCGGTGAGGTTGGTCGTCCAGGAGAACAAGGTGCAACTGGATCCCCAGTAAGTTATTTTTTTAATACCAACGAATGCATAACTACATATTCCGACTGAGTTTAAGAAATTGAATCGCTATGCTGTTTCGTTGTTGCTCTGCATTCTTATTTAAGGTAAGATAAACTTTCTGCGAAGTATTTTCAATTCAACAAACTGTTAAAAGATGTCAGAGGCAAAGATAATAAATAACCTTTCCGCCATTTAATTAAAGGTATTACGTTCTAATAAATCTTGTTGAACCGATATTTGGATGTTAAAAACTTGAGCTGTTATTTTTTCTCAGGGTAACGATGGTGCCCCAGGACGTCGTGGCGGTCGTGGTGATGCTGGACCCCCAGGTAATGCAGGAACTCCCGGCACCCCAGGTAACTCTGGTGGACAAGGACCCCCCGGTCCCGATGGCTCAAGTGGTCCTCAAGGTCCTCCAGGCGGTGAAGGTGCTCCTGTGAGTAACTTGACATACTGATACCAAACAATTTCAAACTGGAATTACCATTACCTTTAATCCAACAGTTACATGATTTAGGTAACATTCTTGGCGGACAAAAAATAGTTTTTTGAAATAAAAAACCGTGTAAAACTTTCCCCACAAAAAACAACTTATTTTTATCAATCAGGTAGAGTTAATTCCGTTATTTCCCCAGAACTGAAGTCTATATTTCGAATAACCTTATATTCGATCAATAGCTATAAAATATTATTTTACTCATCTAATAGGGTGCCCGAGGTGAGACTGGACCCCCAGGCCCCTCCGGTGAGGCTGGTGAACCAGGAATTTCCGGACAACCCGGACAGAGAGGCGAAGGTGGAGAAGACGGACGACCTGTAAGTTTTTATTTATCTGGACAGTCGAACGATATTAAACATATATAATATAATTAAGCTCATAGGCAAATTAACAGGTAATAATTTCTTGGAGATGAAACATTGAACAATTCTATTAAGGCAATGATATGTACTATTTTGTAATAGACAATTTGGCTTTTGTTTTAAAGAACAATTTGTGTGTGTTTTATAACTGGTTTATAACAACGGCCGTATATATTTTTAGGGCGCCCCTGGACAACCAGGACCCGCCGGAGCTCAGGGAGAGAGAGGAGAAGGTGGTATCCCCGGTGTGCAAGGAGAACGAGGACCCCTCGGAGGAATGGGACCACGGGTAAGCCCAATACATCAAAAGTAGCTGTAATACCGTATGATTCAGGGTGTCAAGTAAGATGTCAAGTGTAATAGGTGTTCAAATGTAGTGACTTTTCACATGTACCGTACTAATGTTCACAGCTAAAATGTAGTAATTTTTTTCAGATTGCAAAACTGTTAAAGCCTTCATCGAAATTCTAAAAATCTCCTTTTAAGTTTGTAATATAATTTAGCTGAAAACCTATCAAGTTAATACTTTAATGAACTACAACTCAGATTATCTACCTCTTAACCGCTTTATTATGTACAACTATCAATCCCCTCAATACAGCCAGTTTATTTGTTATCATCGGATGAACAGAGTACTAATACTACTGTTCGATTTTAAATTATATAGATTTACAAGCCATTATTCCGATAGAGATTTTATATCCAACTGGTGTGTATTTTAGGGAGAGACTGGAGCCACCGGACAAGCAGGAAAAGACGGTGCAGCCGGATCTACTGGCGCACCCGGACCACCCGGACTCCCAGGAGTTAACGGAGATAGAGGCAATGATGTAAGTCAACCTTATAACACTAATGGGATATTTTTGTTTTTTGCAACAAAGTGGTCCTTTAATAACATGTTCCTATGTGTTTAGTATATCTAGGTTAACTTGGTCTTATTTTAATGATTGTATTAACTGTAAAATATCAAACATTGAATACTCTTATTAAACCCTTGATTCAATTTTGACTAAATATTTAACGTACGGAAACATGCACCTATAAATTCCCCACACGCACTCACGTAGCTGTATATAGATGACTTTACCGTCTTATATGTGATGACAGGGAAACCCAGGTAAAGATGGTGCCCCAGGACAAGCTGGACGTCAAGGAGAGCGTGGATCTGTGGGTGCTAATGGAGCACAGGGTAACCAGGGACTGCCAGGAGCACAGGTAAATTCACATTAACATATAAACAAGCAATCCATCACACTGATATCATACGAAAAAGACTAGCAGATGTAAACTTTTAACATTAATAAATATAAATTTTTTAAAAAATTTGAAAAAAAAAAGAAGGTTTACACCTACCGATGTAGTAGTAATTTACACTTTAATTTTACACCTTCTACTGCTAAAGGTTTTATATGTGACACAAATAAAGGAAACGAACATTAAATTAAAACTGAAAACTAAATGACGCCAACTCATGGAAATTTAACCAGGTTGACAGATGAATTGGTATTAATTTTCATGAAAGTATCAACTGGTCTTTATTTTCAAGATTTATTGTCCTATAAATATAAATATCATATTGACTATAAAATGGAGTCACCTGCCGATTGTTTTAGGGTGCCCCAGGACCAGCTGGTGCCCAAGGAGACGAAGGACAAAGAGGAGAAAGAGTAAGAAACAGTTCAGCTGAATTCTTCAACGATTTAATGATTAACTTGCTTCTTCATAAAAAAAGTAACATAAATCGTTAAAAATATTATTCGTATAACTTTTAATTCATCCACAATTTTATTTAAATGTTTATGTTTCTCTGTAACCTATAATGAGACATCGGGTTTTTGTTTATTTTTCATAACAAATATTTTCCTCACTTTTAGGGAGAGACTGGACCACAGGGATCTCAAGGCGCACAAGGTTCCCGCGGAAGCGGTGTAAGTTTATCTCAGCACAGATTGTCAATGAATCCCCTTGGAACCAACCTAATGATACTATATAGGTTTAGTGCAGTCGTTACAGTACATCCATTAATGGTTTTTGATATAAATACTGTTGTAGATAGACAAGAAATAATTATTCTTTAAATAATGGTAACATGTTATGATTAGATTTCACATAACCCTTAACTTAATTCGTTGGCATTGGTAAACAGTGTAACATTTTATATCAGTTGATTGATTAGTTTCCCTAAACCAACAAATAAAACAACATGCCTGTATTTTGTCCACGTTGTTTTCCCCAGGGTGCAACAGGAGCTGCCGGTGCTCAAGGAGAACGAGGTAGCCAGGGAGCTCAAGTAAGAAGATTTTATAATCTTTATAATATATTAATAAAATTTATAAAATTCTGACTTTATATTCTTTATTCATTGTCAGGAACACCTTAATATGTGACATTTATTTTGTTATTGGTAAGCATTTGTGATAAAGACATGGTAGAGCTTATCAATTTTAGTATAAATTCTGTGAACAATTAATAGGGTTTTTGTTAATATAAAATGTTATATTTTTTATATTATATATTATACTAATGTTTCGGGTTAATCTATGTGATATTCTAGTAAATCTATGTTGTAAAATCTATTGCATGGTCACAAACCAGTGAACTGGTATTGCTAACTTTTTCTTTCCTCTACTAGGGAGCTAAAGGTCACGTGGGTCTTCCAGGTTTCCAGGGTCTGCCTGGTCCCGCTGGAGCAGCCGGAGAACTTGGACAATCCGGACCCCCCGGACAACATGGACCACCTGTAAGTTATTTTGATGACTTTTAAAGTATGTCTGCATGCGCGATCATTTTCTAAACTACTGGCAAGAAGTATACAATATATCAGTCCAGTTGTTTTTTGAAGAGGGCTTGAGCGTCGCTAAGACTTTCTGTCTGCCAATATTATTTTAGCGCCTTTAGACAATTTGTGTACACAATGTGGGAAAACATTATCATCTGATATGAATTCATTCAATTTTGGGGTTATTCGACAATTTTGTTGTCTGATGTTGATACACTATATTAAATCAAATAAAACCATGGTGAAAAATACAACCTATAGTGTCAAGAGCTTAAACCTGTGTTTTATTGTGGTAAATTATGAACTGTTTTAATTTAAGCCATGCTTGTTTCTGACAATACAAACCTTATTAAAACTGTCTATTCTTCCGGGCAATGAAAACTAGCTTTTCCAGTTAATTTATTCGAAAACGTATCAATTGTCAATAATTCTAGAACAATACTTCTGGTTATAGAATGGTAAAGAACAGTTTGCTTTTCTTATCTGGTAATAATATTCGTCTTTTAACATCTTATTTTCGTTCACTGTATTTGAGGAATTCAAACATGTCTTGTTGTTTGGCTTTCAGGGTGGCACAGGAAGCCGAGGCCCACCCGGTAAGGATGGTGACCCCGGATCCCCCGGAAGCACAGGAGCCCCTGTAAGTCAACCAATTCAATAGTAACACTTATACACCAAAGGCAGTTTCGAAGACTACAGTGGAATATCTTAATTAACAATTAGAAAACTTTCAAACCTTTTATTCTTTTTATGCGACCCAAACTGACAAGATATGGAATGTTGGTGTATATTTACTAATGATTATATATATATCATATTCGGGATTCTAACTCAGGCCGTGGCTCAACCAGGACAACCAAGTTACCTAGGTTTAATCAGTTCAACTTTCTCACCTTAAGTAACTTATTTCTAATATACATTTAATTTAATGGGTTATGACTATTACAAAATTCTGAACATTTGAAAGCAATACGATTTATTATTAACAATGATTATATTTCCTCCTTTTGTAGGGTACTCGAGGACCCTCGGGTGACGATGGTCGTTCAGTAAGTAATATTGGCTTAAAGTTTAATCTTTGAAGTTTAAATAAATGATTAAAAAAAGAAACAATATTACCTGTCTAAAACGCTTAGAATAAATGTAGCCGAAATATTCAATCCAAACTACCCCAAGCAGAACTATAACCTTTTATTTAATGTATCTATAACAATATTATTAAGATGTTTATATTTTGTATTTTGGTACATCATCAAACATGACTTACAATGAGCTAACAATCATCATAAACCAATAATTTTATTTTATCTGTTTGTACATATGTGTGATTTTTAAACTAGTAATAACCCTGTTATGATTGTAAATCTATATGATTTGATGTATGATTTGTGTTTCTTTAGGGTCCCCCCGGTCCACCAGGGCCTGCCGGTCGTCCAGTAAGTTACATTTCCATGTCACCTTAAGTACTCAGCATTCTTTTCTTCTTTATTTTACATTCATCAATTGGAAACCGATCTTAATACTGATAGTTTCAATATTGATTTGGATCTGCTTTAATGAAGTGTTACTTTTTATTTGATCAAATCAAGACATCATGTTAATTTATTTAATGATTTAAGCAGCGCGTTTATAACATTAATTTGAACTTTTATCGAAAGGGTTTTCAAGCTCGAAGTTTAACTATTGAATTCCGATGCGTTAACAATCCAGATTAATACTATGACTTATCTCTTGTCCACAGGGTGCCCCTGGCTCCCCAGCCTACAGACCCCCAGCAGTCTCTCAAGAGAAGGGCCCAGATCCTTCTTATTATGTAAGTACTCCGGAATTATGTTTATCCTTGTTTTAGTAATAATTTCATGTCTTTGCATTAAATACAAGTTTTATGTCCTTTGATTTCTTTATCCACCAAAATAATAACATTTATAAAGAAAATAGCCCATAATGTATACATTCTGAAAGGCGGGAATAAAATCAATTGGGCTAGGTTCTGAAAGGTCGAATGTGTTTATTTTATTTCAACAATTTATTTTTTATTGCATTTGCCAAGGATTGTAATATTACATGAAATATAAATAGATATAATAATAAAATAATCCAGATATAATGTTACGATATATTATATAATTTTTTTTCTCCATTTTCAGTATCGTGGTGATGAGGCTAGACCAGTAAGTATAATACATTTAATATATAGACGATTTCATAAGACTACAATCTGTGAATAGAGCGTGAATAACTCCGTTATGTTGTCGGTAGTATCGTCAAGTGTAATTTATTCATATTCCTTTTATTGTTTTCAAGTTAAAATACATTTTATAACTGTACAACAATGTACACCCCTGATGCTATACCAACACAGTATATTTTTATAATATGTAGCTGTTAATCGTTAAATATTTGAAGTTAATTCAATTCAAACTACATTTGGATTTGAACGCAAATATATTTTCTAGTAGTTAGTGAGTGGCTGCTAATTTTCGTGTTGTCTTCCTTTCGCAGGATATCGTTGATGTGACCGATATCGCCAGCATTATGGAACAGATCAAGGCCCCCACTGGTAAACAAGACGCCCCAGCTCGTTCCTGTAAAGATCTTGTCATCTCTAACCCAGGACTCGATTTAGAAGATGGTGCGTACTAACCTGATATAACTCTATCAGAATAATAAACAAACTGAATTCACACTTGTCTCAGATTGGCATGGATAATATAAAATTTCCACATTGCGACATCCAGTTTAAAAGTTATAAAATCTTCTTTCCACTGAAAAATCTGAATTTGCTAACTTCACACCCGATATTGACATTTACCTCGGACAGTTCATAAGCTCAATGTAATATCCAAATAATTTAACTGCCTTTCTGAATATCACATTTCCACTGCCACAGTTATAGTGCTTGTTAAATTAAGAATTTTACATAATCGGACTTCCAAATTTTTCTTTTGCCAGGTATGTACTGGGTTGATCCAAACCAGGGTAGATTGGCCGACAGCTTTGAAGTTTACTGCAAGATCTCAACCATGGAGACATGTATTCTACCACAGCCACGTATGGTAAGAGACAAATTATCTTAATGTAAACCAGTAAAACACGCGTGTTTCTCAACATATGTTTCACATTAAATTATTAATAAATACAATGCAAATAGGATATTTTGATTGTTGTTTACATGGTGTTATACGACATTTTCTTTAAATGCCTGGTTTACACTGCTGTTAAACGTTTACAACTATGTTTAAAGTTTTTACTGAAATGAATATATTTTAAAATTGACAGACTGAACAACAGAGATGGACCCCCACAACACCATTTGCTCACACCTCATTCGTCGAAATCAGCAACAAAAAGGTGAGTGATTTTCGTTATTACATCAAATAATTTTTTTTAGAAAGAATTCAAATAACTAGCATACTTTTTCAAACTTAAAGCTGAACATATTATAGTTTTTTTTATGATATAATGCTTACAAAAGGAGATTTTGGTAAAGATATCTGTTTCATTTGTTTTAATTCAGTAACTGTGAATGTTTGTACCTAGTTTTTGTTAATATAGGTACTCATAACAAATCTAGTATAACAACAACATCTATGCTACCACACCTGTCCTTATATTACCACAGCTATTTTGTGTACTAATAAAAAAGTAAGGTAAATGTAAGTCAGTCCCATGCGCATTTCCTTGTTGAATAATATTTGGGATAATATAGGCTATTATTGTAAGAATCTTTCTTTCTTGAGAATGCAAAATTACAAAGTAAATATGAATTGTATGCCTACCTTTGTTTGGCGGTATCTCATTTATTAATTAATGACGTCTCCATTTTGCCTCCGCAGTTCTATTACAAGGCTGAAGGATCACAAATTCGATTCCTCCAACTCCTCAGCGGTCATGCTTACCAGAATGTTACATATCACTGCAAGAACTCGGTCGCTTATGGAGACTCCAACAACAACGAGGATGTAAGCGACATGGCTATTCTTTTGGAACGTTTCGATGGAGAGACAATCACCGCCTTTGATGAAAATCCAAAGAAGAGATATGCTGTCAAATATGATGGCTGCAAGGTAAGCTCAAATATATTCTCATTCATAATAGGGAAACTAAAGACGATTGAAAGAAAACACAGAGAAAGACTCACATTTGATAGGGAAGGATGATATCCACAAAAGTACCCGTTCTCTTGATAAGCTTTACGTATCTTCCTTTGCTTAATTGTGTTCATAGTTTTAAGTAATCTTCCCAAGTCTTTCCTTGTGTCAAATGTACTTTACTAATGGCTCTATCTTTTACCTCGATTTCCAGGACAAGACTGACGCTTGGTCAAAGACCGTGTTTGAAGTTAGCACAAGACACTCCAGATGGTTACCTGTTACTGATGTTCATGTCCTAGATGTTGGCGCAGAATACCAAGAGTTCGGCATTGAGCTCGGTCCAGTCTGCTTCCGGTAACCACCGAGTAGATTTACCGATCTCTAGTCAGCCAAGGCCGACCGACATTTACTCATTTTTACCATGCTCTTCAAAATCATGTTGATATCTATTATTTAGACCACGTCTGTGGGTCGAGGTTTGCTTTTCTTTACTCTCGGGTTTACGACGATGGAAACAGAGGGTTATAACGCTTGATGGTCAAACAGACTGTGTTGTACAATAGGATGATAGGACTTTGTAGTGAATAGGGATGGAAGGACCATATCTGTAGAAAGCAAAAGATTCTGTGATATATCATACACTGCCACTATTCCCCCCAGCTCTTGTAGGGCCACCCTCCGTGAGGATGGAGAGAGAGGAAACATACTATATGTTCATTCTCTTTTAATATCTGCGCCCCCGTGGATGTAAAAAATAAGATCACAATTTAACCAAATTATTTGTTGTGTCGGCCGAGGTTTTAAAAATAAAAAAATTCAAAAAAATATTTTATATTCATGTCTTTGACTTTTTGTCTGTGAACCCCTTATTGTTCCTTACTGAATTTTGTTATGATCTGAGTCTATACTGCCGTTCTGAAAAGTATTTCACGATTTTAAATCAGCAATGCCGTTACTGCTTTTATACTCAGCTGTATTGTTCCGAGTTAATTCTTTGACATACCATATTACGATCAGACGTCAGAAATAGATTTTGCATCTTTGGTTAAAAACACACAAGATTTAAAAGTCTACAAAATCTGAATTCAAATGAGCCTATTTTAACACAGGGGTTATATATACATATATCTTTGTATTTTACACCAAAAGGATACAGCATATTTGTTACCCTAAAAGGATAAAACGGCATGTTTCAAAGAAAACTTTGAGCAACAAGTATTTTGGAAGACATGTAAAGTGTGTCGCAATTGAAACCTTATACGCCTGACTATTGTGTAACGATACAGAAAATGTAGTCATGATGTGCAACAAGATACAATTTCCTAGTATCTCTCCATTCAGAGTTGTGCCGGTGGATATTAAAATCGAACTTTATATACAAGACTGTAAAAAACAGGGACCAATTTCACGAAGAAGTGTGTTTACTTAAATTAAAATTCGAATGTTTAATTCACATAAAGTGCTTAACAGTTAAGACTAAAGTTTTATGTTTTGCAATTATTTCCTTTTGTGATTAATTTTTCCATAGTTAAAATCTGTAAGTTGAATGTTTCACTTCAGTCCAAAATTGGTTCGTGGAATTGGCCCTTGAACTATCACTTCGTATTTTATGTAATTATATCCACCTTTCTATCCGATGGTGGTCATAACGATTCTGTCACGGCGAGGATACCGCTTACTGTCAAGAGAAACATCCTCTAGCAGCCATCGGTAGCTTAGTTATACTTCATGTACCAACATTCTACATGGCTAACTTTCTTTAAGATCAAAAGCATCACTTCAAGTTTTTTAAAAGTATTTCCGAACTACATTTCAATTACAATATGGCCGGATAAATTTTTGTTAAAAAACTGGTCTTGTTCTGAAAAAATGGTAAAACACAGTCATCGCCAAACGTTACAGCAAATCACATGGATATGGTTGACTCAATGCGCATGCGTTTCATTGATTTATTCCCACTCTAGTTCAACAACCCAAATCAACTTATATTTATATCTCGCAAAACAAAATATTGTACAAGGACTGGATAACATACAGCTGTTGCAGAAAGATTAAAGATAAATTCAGCCTTGTTTACCGCCAGCATTGATAGGTCACCGCCACATTGTATAAACATTAAGGGGAAATGATTCAGAAACACAATTTAAACTGCAAACGACGGTTAAGTGAACACCTTGGTGGATTTTATCATTTAATGGCTTTTTATTTTCCTACATATCTAGCACCTGTACACGACTCTCTATTTAGAATTTAAACACAATGCTTTTTTACTGCAAATTAAGAGTTTATGCTCTCATTAGTCGATTTCGCGCCTTCGATTTTTTTCTTATTTTCTGACTAAATATTTGGCACAAATATTGATGTGTATTCCGAAGAGTTTCCCCCAGGGCTGAATATCATTAATCTGTCTATATGGGTTTTCTTTGAAAACATTAAAGTGTGTTAATATATGTCATATAAAATTTAATTATGAATGTGCTGTATTAGAGAAACGGATTGATCGCTTCGGAGAAAGGGCAACAAAAAATTCTTCAAATCGGCCCAATGGTAGGCCAGGATAGGCTCATTGTCAAATCCAGATAATCACATCTCATCCTGGTCTCATCTTTTCTGAATCGAGACTATATTCACTGCGGTCCACGCACATGAGTGGAACATCACAGCTATTCTTTAAAAATGTATTTTTCTTTAATCTATAATCATCATAAATATAAAGATGCAATGGTTACAGATGAAGGGAAGACACTCTATTTTGTAATAACTGTGATTTCCACTTCTTGTACGTTGACCGAACATTACTACCCCAAAAAGGCACATATTTATGACCAGCCCGTCTGTATAGTACAGATTTCACCCAAATGGACAATGGGAGAGCGAAAACAAAAAACAGATGTAAAAATGTTAATAAAAGAAATTTTACCAGTGCTGACAAACTGCCCAAACTTTGTTGACTTAAAAGTTTTTAACGACACTGCCGTGAAATGGGCTTCCCTATAAGGTAGGGAACTGGAAGGACGGCGCGGGTTTATCCCAAAGTTCACGATCTGAGGTAAAAGGCTAGTTTATGCTTGATGATTACAAAGTGTTTACTGATTGGGAAATGAATCCGTTCTGAAACATTTGTTTAAAGCATTATTTGATTTAACATTAATTGTTATAAACTTTTGACGTCTCGTTCACATTTTTAGGGGAACAGTACAACAAGAACGATAATAAAAATGTCTGGTCAAAATAAGCGAGAATTTTTTCTGAAGAATGTATGGGATGATCAAGAGTCGAGTGCATCGTCACTACAAGCGTTTGAGGATCAGGTTGTTTTACACTATAACATTTATGATAGACTAATAGTCGTATGCCCGGATGAAACCTTCATCAGAAAGTATGATTTAATGGATAGTGTATTAGATTGTCACTCAGATAAGACTACAAATTAGATCGGTTAAATTACTGTTCTAAAACCCCACAAAATATCACAATAAATAAGTGGATATGTCCCAATATCCTTGTGTTACGAGATATTTCTATTACATCTGAGGATAATCCCATTGGACGGTTGGTCAAAGGGAAATGAGAGTCGCATCAGAAGGTTATATGATTTAATGGCGATCACATCAGAAGGTTATAGGATTTAGTTACGATCACACCAGAAGGTTATAGGATTTAGTGGCGATAACATCATAAGATTACAGGATTTAGTGGCGATCACATCAGAAGGTTATATGATTTAGTGACGATCACATCATAAGATTACAGGATTTAGTTACGATCACACCAGAAGGTTAAAGGATTAAGTGGCGATAACATCAGAAGGTTATAGGATTTAGTGGCGATCACATCAGAAGGTTAAAGGATTAAGTGGCGATCACAACAGAAGGTTATAGGATTAAGTGGCGATCACATCAGAAGGTTATATGATTTAGTGGCGATCATATCAGAATGTTATAGGATTTAGTGGCGATCACATCAGCAGGTTACAGGATTTTATGGCGATCACATCAGAAGGTTACTGGACTTAGTGGCGATCAAACCAGAAGGTAACAGAATTTAGTGGCGATCACACTAGAAGGTTAAAGGATTAAGTGGCCATCACAACAGAAGGTTATAGGACTTAGTGGCGATCACTGCCGTAATATATTTAGAAGATTTAGTGGCGATCACACCAGAAGGTTACAGGTTTTAGGGGCGATCACATCAAAAGGTTATAGAATTTAGGGGCGATCATAACAGATTGTTAAAGGATTTAGTGGCGATCACTGTCATAAGACATTTAGAAGATTTAGTGGCGATCACATCAGAAGGTTATAGGATATAGATACGATCACATCAGAAGGTTATAGGATTTAGTGGCGATCATATCAGAAGGTTATAGGATTTAGTGGCGATCACATCAGAAGGTTATAGGATTTAGTGGCGATCATATCAGAAGGTTATAGGATTTAGTGGCGATCCCATCAGAAGGTTATAGGATTTAGTGGCGATCACATCAGAAGGTCATAGGATTTAGTGGCGATCATTTCAGAAGACTACAGGATTTAGTGGCGACCACTTCCATCAGATGGTTAGAAGATTTAGTGGCGATCACACCAGAAGGCTACTGGATTTAGTGGCGTTCACATCAGAAGGTTATAGGATTTAGTGGCGATCATATCAGAAAGCTACAGGATTTAGTTGCAATCACTTCCATAAGATGGTTAGAAGATTTAGTGGCGATCACACCAGAAGGCTACAGGATTTACTGGCGATCAAATCAGAAGGTTACAGGATTTAGTGGTGATCACATAAGATGTGGTAGCTATAGGAGTAGAGGTCATCAAAATGGATGGTTATTTGATGATCACATTGAACGGTTGTAGGATTAGTGGTGATCAGAGTAGATAGTTATAGGATGAGTGGGGATCACATAAGATGGTTATTGGATTAGTGGTGTTCACATAAGATGATATTGGATTAGTGGTGATCACATATGTTGGTCGGATTAGTGGCAATCATGGATGGTTGTAGGATTAGTAGTTAAAGGATTAGTGATGTTCACATTATATATGGTTTTTGGATTAGTGGTGATCACATATGTTTGTCGGATTAGTGAAAATCGCAGATGGTTGTCGGATTGGTGACAATCACATTAGATGGTTGTAGAAATAGTGGTTATCATAGATGTTTGTCGGATAAGTGGCAATCACAAATGGTTGTAGGATTAGTGGTGATCAAATTAAATGGATGCTAGATTAAGATGGTTATAGGTTTAATGGTGATCACATTGAGATTAGATGGTTGTCTATAGGATTAGTGTTTTCATATTAGATCTGCAACAATTAAGTGGCAATGACAATGGATGGTTGCAGGATTGGTTTGTAATAACATTAAATGGTCACAAGATAAATAGTGATCACATCAGAAGGTTACAGGATTTACTGGCGATCACATCAGAAGATTACAGGATTGAGTGGCAATCATATCAGAAGGTTATAGGATTTAGTGTCGCTCACTTCCATCAGATGGTTAGAAGATTTAGTGGCGATCACACCAGAAGGCTACAGGATTTAGTGGCGATAACATAAGATGTGGTAGTTATAGGAGTAGAGATCATCAAATTGGATGGGTATTTGATGATCACATTGAACAGTTGTAGGATTAGTGGTGATCACAGTAGATGGTATAAGTATTGTCAGATTAGATAGTTATAGGATGAGTGGTGATCACATCAGATGGTTACTGATTTGTAGTTATCACATTAAATGGTTATTGGATTAGTGGTGATCACAGGTGTTTGTAGGATGAGTGACAATCACAGATGGTTGTAGGATTAGTGATGATCACACCAGAAGGTTAAAGGATTTAGTGGCGATCTCTGCCAGCTGATGGTTAGAAGATTTAGTGGCGATCACATCAAAAGGTTATAGGATAGAGTGGCGATCACACCAGAAAGTTATAGGATTTAGTGGCGATCACATCAGAAGGTTATATAATTTAGTGGCGATCACATCAGAAGGTTATAGGATTTAGTGGCAATCATATCAGAAGGTTATAGGATTTAGTGGCGATCACATCAGAAGGTTATATGATTTAGTGGCGATCATATCAGAAGGTTATAGGACAGAGTGGCGATCACATCAGAAGGTTATATGATTTAGAGGTGATCATATCAGAAGGTTATAGGATTTAGTGGCAATGATATCAGAAGGTTATAGGATTTAATGGCGATCACATCAGAAGGTTACAGGATTTACTGGCGATCACATCAGAAGGTTACAGGATTTAGTGGCGATCACATCAGAAGATTACAGCATTTACTGGCAATCATATCAGAAGGTTATAGGATTTAATGGCGATCACATCAGAAGGTTAGAGGATTTAATGGCGATCACATCAGAAGGTTACAGGATTTACTGGCGATGACATCAGAAGATTACAGGATTTACTGGCAATCATATCAGAAGGTTATAGGATTTAATGGCGATCACATCAGAAGGTTATAGGATTAACTGGCGATCACATCAGAAGATTACAGGATTTAGTGGCAATCATATCAGAAGGTTATAGGATTTAGTGTCGCTTACTTCCATCAGATGGTTAGAAGATTTAGTGGCGATCATATCAGAAGGTTATAAGATTTAGTGGCGATCACATCAGAAGGTTATACGATTTACTGGCGATCACATCAGAAGATTACATGATTTAGTGGCAATCATATCAGAAGGTTATAGGATTTACTGACGATCACATCAGAAGGTTACAGGATTTAGTGGCAATCATGTCAGAAGGTTATAGGATTTCGTGTCGCTCCCTTCCATCAGATGGTTAGAAGATTAAGTGGCGATTAGACCAGAAGGCTACAGGATTTAGTGGCGATAACATAAGATTTGGTAGTTATAGGAGTAAAGATTATCAAATTGGATGGGTATTTGATGATCACATTGAACGGTTGTAGGATTAGTGGTGATCACAGTAGATGGCATAAGTATTGTCAGATTAGATAGTTATAGGATGTGTGGTGATCACATCAGATGGTTAATGTGTAGTAGTTATCACATTTAATGGTTATTGGATTAGTGGTGATCACAGATGTTTGTCGGATTAGTGACAATCACAGATGGTTGTAGGATTAGTGATGATCACACCAGAAGGTTAAAGGATTTAGTGGCGATCTCTGCCA
>JAQQZZ010000021.1:970200-987151 GCA_030265115.1 Mopalia vespertina
CCCGCCCCCCCCCCCCCCCCCCCCCCCGCCCCCGTTTGCGGCTAAAAACAAATAAAGAAAAACATAACATCACAGAACATACAGGCATGAACATTGTACAATTTTGCAATAACGCGGCCATTTTGTTTTACGGAATTTGGTGGAAGAATCCAATCAGTCGTCTTGACAGGAGGAAGCTACATACCAAGTTTGAACTTTATCGGTGAATATGTTTTTAAGCTAGTGTGTTTACAAACATTTGTGACGGACGAACGCCGAGTAGCGGGGGACAATTAATCATCAATAAATAAATAAATATATTTATCTTTTCAACCATTAAATCGAAAGCCTTTAATTATAAATAAAAAAATTAAAAAGAAAATAAGTGGCTTTCCATATTTAACAGAATCATCACTCGTGTTGTGACACCCTATAATGGCACAACAATCGTTTCGAACAAGTTAAGAAATTGAAATGACTGCAGTGAAAAGTTTGTAGCATATCAGTGTATGGAACTCTTCCTAAGAATAACAACTATTCCTGCTGCAAATAGTCAGGCTCTCAAGCATCATAATGTTAAAATTGTAGATTCAGAGGCCCCTCGTATCTTCCCGCATGCAGATTGTCTTATGAAACCTTGTATTTATTAAATTCACAAGTATATACACAGCATTTCATGAGTATAAGCAGTATTTGCATTGATCAGACTAAAGTGTGTGCTATAATGCTTTTTCTCAGGTTTAAATTAAGACTTTATAAAATTCCAACAGTGTATTCATTTGGGCTACTCTGCAAGTCAAACCAGTGTAATTAAGGTTAAGAAAGTTGTACTTTGTCAGTTAACACTTCGCACGCCTCAACTCTCTTAACCATGCCACAAGTTAGTCGTTTTATGGTTTTTCATCACAACAAGTTTTGCGAAAACTAGTATATATCTACATGTTCTACAACCAAGTTTGGTTCAGCTGGTAGTGTTGAGAAACTCAACAAAGCAGGTGTAGATAAGAGGGTGTCAAGTTAGCACCACACCATTAGTTCCAGAGTCATAAATCGTATTTACTGATGAGCTGAAAGTGAAAAACACCAACAAGCAATGCTTCAATTCATTCGTTTATCATGTAAACACTTCAGTTTTATCCTACAATCTTAAATCTGGTAAGAGTGAAGGGATTTGACATTAAAACAATTTTCAGTATATTGATCGTCATTAATCATTTTACCATAAATTTGGATATTATAAATGGAAAGAAAATATGAAATGGCACTGGAAATACTTTAAACTTTATTGTACTGCATAAATTCTATTAGACAAAACATATACGTTGGTTTTGGTTATTAAACATCTGAATAGATTTCAATCTATTACAATAATATAAAAGTCAGGAAAAGTGAGATAGGCGCATATAGGGCTCTAAAGAAACTAAGATATGTTCTTTCAAATGCTGTCTCTCCCGATGATATCCTGTTATTAAACGACAGTATATCAAAAGAAACACACTTTAAAGGGCAATAACTCTTATTACCGTCAAAATACATACAATTCAATTGAGTTCACAATCCTACCAATGCATCATAATTCCAAATTTGGTGATTTAGAGTTGTTTAGTAGGTTAGTTATGACAGTTATCATTTGATTGAAAACGTCGCCGTCTTAGTGAGTATGGACCGTTGAGTCACGAATCAGGACCATCCTGTGCAGTAATACTCGCATCTTCCCCAGGAAAGTCTGAGGTCTCCACGAAGTTCTGTAATGAGCCTTGCCACACTTACCCCGTTGCGGCGGTCAGACAAAGATCAAATCAAATTGAAAAAAAAACGAAGAAGCCAATCAAATTCATCAGCCACTTTTCCAACAATGCAACGCCTCTGCAGAAATATCATGGTAAACGGCAGAGAAAGACACTATGCTTTTCGATCACTGGCCCTAATTATGCGTCACTTGGTTGTGTGGTACAGCGGCATGATGAAATTTTTCCGTACTTTGTTTTTAATGGGATTTTCATGTATTTCAATGTTCGGACCTATTGCAGAGTAATACAAGGCAACATGGTTCCAGGCTGCTGCACATTGCCGATTACTCGAACTATGAGGGATAACTCCTCTTTGTTTGACTACAAATATATGGCCCAAGTGTGACAAGGTGTGGAATAGAGGTTCGCGTCAGGACACACCTTGTCTCGAGAAGTTGTAATACTCGGTAAATTACAGTAAATTGTGCGGCGGTTGTCGTCAAATTTAAACTGTATACATACACCGGGACTATGCTACGATGTCGTGCAGCTGCAGATCAATTCCATTCTTCTTTAAAGTTACTAACAAATTTAATTATTCTAAGGTCTAAAATTTGTCCCATTTTATGTTGATCCACGTTACTCTACAAATAGTTAGGCAGCTGGATTTTCCCTTAACTGTGGTTAAGAATAGAGCTCCGCCACGTGTCTTCCTGGGAAGAACGTTATGGGCACGGGTTTGTCGCAAAGTTGCAGTCTGCGACGATAAGCTTAATGGCCCTTGGTTACAAAATTTACAGTTTTATATAAATTAAGAAAAGGGAGAGAATTCTGTAAATTGCCATCCGATGATGTCTATTTTCGATAGGGTCCTTAGGTCAACTAAGATAATATATTCCGTTCAAATTTGTTTAAACTCTTTTTGGTCACGATATCCTGCTAATCGGCAGTGTATTTGAATAAACACTCTTTAAAGGTCGATAACTCTTTTTATTACCGTCCAAAGTAAGTGACTCAGTTGTTCCTTTCTCCAGTTATTTATAGGATAAAAGGTTGTGGCTAATAAAACGACATGTGATAGATTTTCCACACTTGGCACCACATTTTTTTTATGGAGGGCGATCAAAAAAACGTTAATTTAAAGCAGCTAGATGTTTTAGTGTAGGCTACGAATATCACGCTAGCCGTCACTTGATATAGTCCTACTTTTTAAAGAAGTCATTCCGCAATTACCACAAGTATTACCGCCACTGGTTACTCAGTTGATTCAAAACTTCTCAGTGGTGACATGTTGTTTGGAAATTACAGTTACCGGTAAGTGTTTTCGCTGTATAGCAAATGCAAGCTAGCAGTCACCTAGTAGCCAAACTACTTAAAGAAAAGTGATTCCAAGACATTTGGTGTAAGTTACCCAAGCGAAAATTATATTTTTTAGTTTGGTCAAAATTTGCGTAGTTATTCGTTTTGGACGAACGACCGCAATAACTTACCAGGAGTACTACCACTTGAACCAAAATTACTCAGTTACGGTCTTGTATAGAAATTACAACTTGGAAACCGTGTTACGTTACTCTTACCCTATTCTGAAAAATGTGTTTGGGTTGTAGAAGCTACAGAAACATAGTTTCAGAACGGAAACTGGAATACAGATGCAAGGACCTCTTCATTATCACACACGGCCTCCATGACAATGGTATTATGATCGAAACCCTACAGGCCTATACCCTTGATGTATTATTCTTTTTGTTAGTTTGATTGGGGTTTAACGTCGTACTCAAGGTTATTTCACTTATATGACGACGGATTGTCCACTTCGCGTTGGTCTTTGCTTAATTACGACGAAAAAACGGAAGGAAACCTCGTGAAAACCACCCCCGCGATTGCCGGAGTCACATCGTGTGACACTGATATACCCGAGGCTGACTCCATCCTGTGACCGGTACATTGAAGTAGGATAAGTAAGCCTACACGCTAACTACTAAACCACGGCCCCTCCATGTGTTAGTCACCCATAACATAGAATTGCTGTCATAAATGTATGGCTGTGAACGTCCACATACCGAAGCTAGTTCAAGTTCACCTTAATCGCTAGGACTGGTAAGCAGCCTCCTGGAAGGATTGTTACTGGTCCACTTAGACTAGAACCCTTCGTCATCACATTCAAATGATGAACATTGAGCATAAAGCTGTTTAACTCTTACAAAACACTAAATAATCACGTTGGAATTGACTAATTAACCGTGAGCTAAAAATGGTGAAATTAGACGTTTATATGGTTAGACACTCGTCAAATGGGATAAAACACGATAATTGTTTTTAAGATAATTGTATGGAAGCAACCTATGTGATTGCGGTAGGAAAATGTGTTCCATACTGAAAACAAATAGTCTAAATAATGTACCCGGACGGTAAACACTCACATAAAGTTTGCATTCAACCATATCTTTACTTCAAAAGATGAAGCAAGGAAATCGTGGAAGTACGAGTGTTTATAAATCCCATCTGACGAATAAGATGCACCCAAGTCCCATATCATAAGATCATAATCCCAAGACGTTAGTTAACATTTTTTAAATCAATTTTCATAATTTATTCGACTGATTGACAAAAAACAGTGCTCTATCACATAGATATTGTCAACCTTGTTCAAAGCTTTGAACAATATTTGCAACAATCTTCAAGCAGTGTCATTCATTACATGTTAATCACAAAAATCTGGATATAATTTACACTAGGTTTGTACACAGATTAACATATTTGACTTCACTTAAAAAATACAAATAAAAAACCTTACACAATTTATATTATTGTCTCATCATCAAGTTGATCTACACTTTGTCAACTTACATTATCTACAAATTTTTACATTCTATCTAGGAACATATGGAGATAATTCCATGTAGAAATAAATAAAATAGCACTGGCTATTATATAGCATTGACCATAAGCAAATGATTCCTATTGTCCACAACACTCCAAAATACCAAGATAAGTACAAATCAACTAGATAGATTTATCTCAAAGGGACCAACAGACTGTTTACAAAACTAGAAAACATTCTGATATTAAAACTGGAAAATAATTAAATTCACAGAATTGAGTGCGTTTTTTGTAAAGCAAACAAACATACTTCCTTATCAAGTTTAACTGTATCAGTTTATTACAATGAGATTAACCGAAATCGTGAAAAAACACATTTTAAAATCTAAACAATTGTAGTTTACTGGATGAAAAAAAGAAAAAGAAAAGAGAACAGTAAATGCCTATATGTCGTAAACCAATAAAAGTAAACCCAAGTCTTTAATTTTTGCAGGAAAGTGGAAAAGGGCAAAGTTAGATTTTTTTCTTCAGTTATGTAACAATTAACTACTGTAGATCTGGTAAAACAGCACAACCCATATTGGCCACAAAATAAAGTTCATAAAACCAGAGTAAAATTAGCTAAAAATTGTCACTTATTGGATTCGGATTGTGCATTAGACTAATTTTCAAAAACAATAAATACGGATTGATAAGTTAATTACAAATGACATATGTAGTATAAAACGAGAGAAAAAGATCTATAAGGCGGGGCGAATGATGCGTGGTATTAAAAGTTGATTACCTATCATTATTGGTTGAGGGTGACCTTGTGATAGTACAGGGTGTGCTAAATGTGATGCTAATTGTAATCCTGGATGTGCAAAAGCTGGGTGACCAGCTCCTGCTATCAACTGAGTAGGTAAGTGACCAGCAAAAGAGTGACCAGCCAAAGAGTGACCTGGTATTGCATGGCCAGATAACCCAGCTAAATGAAGGTTTGCCGCTGTTGGGAATGCGGATATGGGCAGCCCAGCCGAAGACATTTGCAAAGCACCGCCTGTTAATCCTGGTATATGGAAACCAGCAGCTGCAGCTGCTGCAGCATTAGCTGATAATGCAGACGAGTAGGCAATGCGTGTGGGAACATGTCCGGCGAGCTGAACCATATGACCACCAGCAGGGCCAGGTAGAGCCAGCATGGGGGCACCAGTCTGAAGTGGTACCCCAGCTTGGGAAAACAAGCCTGACCCAGACACGAATAATTGTGGCTGGCTTGTCAGTATCTGCGGCATGAGCTGACCAGTAGCTGTAGGGCTTTGAGCCATAATTAATGCAGGATGAGATTGAAGTGCAGGGTTTTCACTACCAGGAAGAGCTATCAATGTGGGTTGTACTAAACCAAGACTCTGTGTATCGGCCTCTGCTTCCTGTTCTAGTTCCACAGTTTCTTCCATTTCCATTGCTTGTGCTTCCGAATCTTCACTGTCTGAACTCTCTACTGGTTGACCAGACAGCTCTTGCAACTGTCTCCTTTGTTGTTTCTTTGCATGTTTTTGAGCTTGGGCTTGAAGCTGACGATATTGTTCTTCTTGTTCAGGGGGTATTATAATGGGAGGTGGGAGTGGTGTGGGTTCTACTTTAACCTCTTCTTTTTTAGGGGGTGGGGGAGGTTGAGGTGAAGGAGATCTTGGAGGGGGCAATGGAGGTGGACCATCTCTGTTTCCCTCTTCAGGATTCATATGAGGGTCACCTGAAGGATCAAACCATGGCCGTGGACCTCTCATATCATTTGGCATCATACCTGGACCATGTTGTCCAAAACCAGGTGGAGGCATTCGAGGTGGTGGTCCACGCTGGTTAAATCCTGGAGGCGGCATTCTGCACATATCTGGTCTGAAATCACCTCTTAATGGAGGAAAACGACCAGCAAATGGTGGGCGATCTCCCCCAGGAAACGGAGGCCGACCAGAAAACTGAGGTCTTTCATTTCTTGGAAAAGGTGGATGTTCTCCCCTATATGGCATTCGATCACCATGGAAAGGTGGTCTTTCATTTCCATAGAACGGTGGTCTGTCATTACCTGGAAAGCGAGGTCGTTCATTTCCAGGAAATGGATGTCGATCATTTCCCATATAAGGACGCATTTCTGGACGTGGAAATGGTGGCCTGTCTCCCATAAATCGAGGTCTTTCACCCATAAATCTTGGTCTATCCATCATGGGATAGGGTGGACGATCTCCAAAAGGTGGACGGTCTCCAAAAGGTGGACGATCACCTCCAGGGTAAGGACCTCTGTGGTTTGGAGGGTACGGTTGTCTGAGGTAAGGACCTGGATTTCTGTGCAGTCCCATGGGTGGTGGAGGGGGTGGTCTTAACAACGGCATTTGACCAGAATTGCTATCTAATGACATGGTTGTTTCAGCCGTGCCTAAGTTTGTCCCCGAAGGATTGGAGTCTGCACAGGTTTCATTAACACCACTGTTATTATCTGGTAAAGGAATATCAATGAGTGTTTTTTCATCAGCATTATCTTTTTGATCCTGATCATTCTTATGTTGAGAGGCTGCAATCTTATCAACAACACTTTCAGCGGCTCCTTGACTTACTAATTTAGCAGTTTCAGGGTCGCTCAACATTTTCTTCTTTTCTTTAATTTTATCTAGTACTCTCTGAGTTTGAGGAGTTACTTCATCTTTAACCAGGACAGAAGGCAATGGAATATCCAGCACATCACTGGAACCAGCTTCTCCAGCATTAACTGTACCGGGAGGTTTTTCCTCATCTGATGAAGATAAACTTCTATTTCTATCACTGGGTTTCTTTTTACTGTATCGTTTTTTAGTTCGTCTGTATCTACTCCTTGATCGTGATGAACTTGAATAGGATGATGACCTTGATCTTCCTCTTCTTGAGGAATATGACCTAGATCTTGACCAAGAGCTAGACCTGGATCTTGAGTAAGAACGGGAGTACCCACTACTGCTATAAGACTGGCTTCTTGTTCTACTGTAAGATCTCTTTCTGCCAGAACGACCTCTTGAACGTGATCGACTCCTTGATGTAGAATATGAACTACTTCGTGAATAGCTTCTATGTTTACGACGAGTTCCTGAATATGACCTGGATCTGGAGTATGAACGTGAACTAGAGCGGGAGTATGACCGAGAGTCATAACTATCAGATGAATACCGTGAATATGATCTACTACTGGATGAATAACTACGCCGGCCACGAGATTTTTCCCTTTTAGATTTCAAATTGTCTGATGTCTTATTTACAGAATCTAAACTAGTTGATTTTTTAGGATCTAATTTCAAAGCACTTGTTTTGAGATCAACAGAATTTTCCAACTCGCTATCACTAGTATCCCAAGAGGGTTTAGCAGCCCCTGTCCCTTCTTTTTCTTCATACATGACTTCCATTGCATTCCAGCTACTGTTTGTAGCATCATCTATTATAGGCTTTGAGCCATCTTTTTGGGACTTTGCAGATCCGGCTGTCTTATCATTCTTGTCAGGGGGTTTATTAATAGAAACTTGCTTGTCATTTTGTAATAAATGAAGTGTTCCTTTGTCTTTTGTATCAGCAGTCTGAACATTTGCTTTTACTTTAGCTTGTAAAGCTTTTTCTAGCTTGGGGCTTTTGCCTTTCTTTATTTTGGGTTGATTACCTAGTTCTGCATCCTTCAAATCTTCTGACAATGATATTTTTCGCTTTCTATCAGACGATTCACAAGAAGAAGGAATTTCTTTTACATGCACATCTGGGTTACTGTTTTCAGTTTTTAAATGAAACCTGTTATTATTGCTGGATGTCTTTCCATTATCATCTTCTTTCTTAGTTAGATCCGACCCTATAGTACCCTCCCCTTCTTCAGTCTCCTCTTTCTTTACAATGTTTTCTGTTATTTTGTGAGATCGTTTTAGTTTCTTAGATTTTCTCCTTTTTGAGCGGTGTTTTGACTTGTGCTTAGTTTCCTGCCCTGGGTCACCCTGACCACTTACATTGTCAGATTTATTTTGTAAGATATTTTCTTCATTTTCATTGTCTTCTTTTTTCTTTGAAGACTTCTTAGATTTCTTGTGCTTTGACTTGGATTTATGTTCTTTGTTTTGACCAGTTGTGTCCATACCTTCTTCGCCATTGATAACACCGTCTGTCTTTTCTTTATTTTTCTTCTTTCTTTTCCTTTTACTGTGTACCTTTTCAACTGGCTTTCCATCCGCATCCAATTCCACTGGATTTTCTCTGTGTTTATGTCTTTTCTTTCGACTCTTCTTCTTTACCGACTTCACCTCACCTTCTGTGGGAGTTTCTTTTTCACCTTCTGGTTTAGCAGTTTTTCGTTTCTTCTTCTTCTTTTTTGACCGATGTTTTTTCTTGTGTTTTGTGCGTTTATGTGTGGATGTGGTGTCAGTTGTTTGTTCAACTATTATTTGATTAGCATCATTTGGTTCACAAGTTTGACTGTTTTCTTTGTCCTCTTGTGTTTTGTCTAAATCAGTTTTATTAGAAATTGAATGTGTTTCAGGTATTTCAGCTAAAGGACTATCTGACAAAGTTTTGTCACAAAGAGTAGTTGCTGAATTTGTTTCAAGATTTGGTAGATCAGATTGGGGTAGTGTAAGTTTAGAATGAATCTCTTCGTCAACAGGTAATTTGGATTTGCCTTTTAAAAGGGACGCAAAATTAAAGAATAAGGGGTTGCAACAGAAAGATATGGGAGGCTCTATTTTTGTATACTGAATCATTTCAATAGGCCAATTCAACTCTTTTGTTTCATCCTTACTTTTGACTTTTAAGAAAGCAGTTAGATTAACATTTTGTTTCACAGTTTCTGTTTTGTTTTCTTCTTCTATGTGCTCTTTCACTGGACACTCCACAGTCTCCTTAACTGATCCACTGTCTTCTTCTGTTGTTTCCATATCGGCTCCATCAACATCTTTTTGAAATGGCGATGAGGAGACAAGTTTCGCTTTCTGGCTCTTGGAAAAGGAAAAGCTGACCACAGCTTTCCCACCATTGGTGTCACTTTGACTTTCAGCACTTTCAATGTTCAACTCACTCCTACAACATGACAATAAACATTATCAGATATGCAGTATGTAGATTATTTGCTCTGTTTTCAAGAAAAAGTCAAAATATTTATCTACCTACATTACAGTTATCCATTTATTACAGACAATAGAAAGAAACAATATTCAAGATGAATCAAGGTAAACCATTAAAAAGAACAATGATAAAATATTGTGAAAGAAACAAAAAAAAAAATGAAAACCAAACAAAACCACATGCGGCGAAACAAAAACAATTACTTCAGTGACTCGAAAATGTGGAATAAAAAAAAGTTAATTTTGAGACAAGCAATGTTTCACTTTATGAAGAAAATGCAAATAAAAGAATTCTGAAATTAAACAAAAAATCATGGTTAATTCAAGACAAATAATGCAAACTTCTAAACATTAATGGGTTAAAATAGGACTACAAATATGTCGGTTACAACAGTTTCAAACCAACAAACAAGGCACAGAAAGAATATCAAATTATGGCTCACCTAAATAAACAGGACAAAAAACATTAACATTTTAAACAGAACAAGATTTAATATTCACACAGTAATTGAACTATCCCATACTTGTGACAAAGATTGAAGACATAAAGATTTGCCTGTTTGTTTGATTGGGGTTTTCTGTCATTTCTCAAGGGTATTTCACTTATATGATGACTGATTGTCCACGTCTTAGTTTGTTGTTTTTAATACATTTGAAATCTGATAGGATACCTTGTAAAAACCACCCCTGGGATAGCAAGTCACCCTGCATAACTCCCTCTTATACAGGAGGTCCACTGTGAGACCTTTAAGCAGTGCACTGAAGGAAGATCAGTAGTCTAACACACTAACCACTGAGAAAAGGCCACGATGAAAGAAAGACCTAAGCATTGTCTTACCAACTCAAAAAGCTGGTGGCAAAATTTTTTAAATTTTTTTATATTTAATATGAAATAAAGTTTTTAAATTAATAGCCATTTATTATATTTCACCCACATAAAATTTTATCTAATATAGGCTTAAAAAAAATGTAATTTATCATTTTACTTGTTAAGAGAATTTCACATTTATTGAAAGTATCTTAAATAAAATTTAAATCAAATCTAAAAAGCTTATTTGCATAGCTAGTTTTGAAATGGGATTTCGAAGCTACTTAGAGGTATAGATCAATTAAAACTTGACAGAAGCACTTAAATTTTGAATGTTAATGTTTCTTCTCTAATATGCATATTATTAAAATGACAATTAACAACACAAATTTGACCCCAAAAAAAAAAATCAGGTATTATTTGAAAATGTAGTAGCTGTCAATTAGGATGATAGATTGATGGTATGCTGGTGTTTGTTAGGAACTCTTTTAAGACATATGCTAGATGCATATAGCAGTATCCACACAGTCAACCCTGCATACTGACTGTAGTAGATTAGCATGCACCAAACAGCAGCCACTAAAACGGTTAAATTCCAAGCATAGATCACCTGAGTGGACAAACCTTAACTAAGGCTACAACAGTGTCAGTGAACAACCGTGTCTTTAATAGGAAGAAACAGGTTATTAGCTACAATATATATATATATCAACACAACCTAACCAAATCGTGCAAGAAAAGTAACAGTTAAACAGCAGACTGTACTGTAACAAGTAATTACCTCAATGTTGCTTTACCGGGCATAATTGTGTAAATGTTCATAAACACAAATAAAAAAATATAGAGATAATGAACACAGCTTGAAAAGTAAACAGTTAATGTCAAAATAAAACCACGGTTGAACTTATAATTTCCAGTGAAGCTATTTCAGAAGAAATGTAAACTATAGCCAGGAAGGGAAGTGACAGTTAGCTCTGGTGAAAAGAAAGGAAGTTAAGCATTACTAACTATTAAATAAAACTGGATCAGTTGGATTGGAAAGCCAGGACTATATATCAAATCTGACTTATTATGTTAGTTAAAATCAGTTTAAAACAGTTAAAATCTAAAAGCCAAGGCCATTCGTTGTACAAGAAGGATTCCGAAATAAAGCCTGCAACGTTTTTCTATATAGTTATCATACTAGATTGCATTTAAGTCTGTGCATGCAGACATTGTGAACTTGAAAGAAAAAAACCCCATAATTATCAAGAAGAATTATTCTGGAAAAAAAAATGAAATAAAACAGAAAATACAAAAAAATAATTCTTATAATTTAATAGTTAAGTAAAGATGAGAATATCCACATTGAAAGACTTTGAAGTCTTACAAAATTTTTGTTTTTATAAAAAAAAAAATTGATTCTAAATGTGAGGTTTAATTTAAATAATTTCATTAGAGAAAGCAGATTGTTTATTTTTTTTATACCTTTGTTAGACTGTATGATAGAGTTGTAAACATACAATAGACATCTATACCACAACCACAGATACCCTTCAACACATGCTAACTCACCCAGAGCAAGATATTACATTTATATATATATATATATATATCTAATTAACCTCTACAAAGACAGCTAGTGTGATTTCAAGGAAGAAAGCAGATTGAGCAAATTGTGATAGAAAAAATGGCCAAATACATGTCTCAATAAGTTACAAATAAATATACATAGATATGTATTTATTATAATATATAATTTTAGGTTTTCAATTATAGAAATCATATTACTGCTCATCACAGCATTACCGAAAACACCCGTAAAAATACTTTTTAAAGCAACAAAATATTCTCATGGTTTCAATAATATCGTCTCAAGAGTTCCTCCCATCTTCTTGACAAAATATTTGTATACTTTAGGTAGTTGGCATGGACTAGTGGAAAATTTAATGAGACAAAGTTGGGAAAATAGTTTTGTAATCAATATTATACAACGCTGTCTATAAACAGGGGAATTAATGCCTGTGTTCCAGCTCCTGTATCGTTGGAATTCAAGAATAAAAGTTTTTTAAATATCAATTAATATGAAAAAAGAGAACAAAGTTGAAATAAAAACACTCATAATACAACGTATAAAAGCTCAAATACACAAATTAACCATAATTAAAGTAGTTCAATTCATAAATTCTATCTGAAGGCATACTAGGTAACATTATCTCAAGTTTAAACAAATCAAAATCTGAATGAAACCTTTCTCAGAAATTTAATTTTAATAGAAAAATAGTAATGATTCAACAAATTCTGTAGGCCTGACTTCTAAACTAAATAGACTTTATTCATCAGTGAAAAACACAATGTACACATCTATAGCTTTTAGCCCAAACTCCAAACATCACATGCATAATCCATCTGATTTAAATCTGAATCACTGCTTCCAAATATAACTATTAAACTTATTTACTGACTCACAACCAGGCAATGTAAACACACTAACCATCCCGTGTTCCTTTCTACAGAGTATTCACAAACTGATGTTGGGATTAGATATAACGAAAACATCTGAATGAAAGTTCTGAGAAAAAAATCTGTCATAAGAATGAACCCGAGTGAAAGGTTACTGAGAGTCGAACTTTCCCGTCGAATTAAGGGTATGTTTTCTTCACATTTATCTCTTGATTGAATCGGTGACACTTTGTAGAAAGAAACTGTGGATCCAGTCTTCTATATGTATTAGATACGCTTTAATATTCAACACACCTCAACCCATGTAAGATATCAGAGGAAAGCAAAAGAATTAGCCACTATTATTGACTTATTGGTTTACCTACATTGTATGAAACTAACATGACATAAGTACTGATACCAGTACATGTATATCTTATATTGAACCTGAGAAATAGCTTTATTTTAAAGTTACCAAAGGACTATCCACCAATCATTGACTTAAAATTGGTAATTATTAAAATTCTCAATAATCCTTGATATTGATAAAGGGCACAGTAAAAGCAAACCCACTTTTTTATCATGGCCAAGGTATTTGTTATTAAGAACTTTTATTAAGAGTTTGAAAAGATTGTTGCCCACAGCATGACTTATATGCACATTGTGAATGAGTATAACATACAATATCTAACTGTTATTGTTTTAAATGTATGCATGCAGTACCACTTAAATAACACATTTAAACACTTACATGTGAACACCAAAAAGGCAGAAATAGAAGACAAATATGTATCCAACAAGTAAAGTAACTACTCAATATATGTGTGTTATGTGTTAATAACCAAATAGTTTCTTCTGTATGTTATATATGACGTGCAGAGGGATTGAAATAGTGTTTGTTATGGTAGTTTAGTTTCACATTTAAGGACATAAAAAGAACAGGTTTCTGGCAAACATTCAAACAGGTAGCTTAAGCAACTGTTGACAGCTACAAACAACAAACATGCATAACGGAGGACTAAATGAGATGGCGAATTGGTGCTTGGGGAATTTAGCCGTCATAATTTAGGCACCTTTCAGATTTGGGGGGAAATAAACCTTGTATAGCAAAGGCAGAATACACACCCAAACATATTTCCCACTTGAAGAAATCATCGTTTGATCTTAACCACTCCCCTTATACTTAGCTGCTGTTTCTTAAAAGACAAACAGTGCACAGGGATGTTCATGAATTCTCGAAACTGAAGTTAAAAATTTTTTATGGTAAAATCTGAGAAATCAACAGAACACCCAAATCAAGCTCATTCATTAATTTGCGGATTAACATTTCCGAAGTGGTCAGTTTTCTGGCAGACTCTCAACGATGTACTTTTCTACAAGTGAGAAACATATGAGGGCTCGGAAAAGAGCCAATTAAATATGTTATGCAGTTAACTGAATGCACCTAGAGACTATTGTTATACAATTTGAACACACATCATGGCACAGAAATGAGAAATAAAGAATTGTAATGACAAAGTCAGACTATACTGAAATCAGCCCCTTTTCTCTCTCTATTTCAACTTATTGGGCAGATGATGTGTAAATAGTATCCTTCGTACAAATCACAGACAGCACAGGTTACAAAGTGCATAAAGAAAATGCTGAATTATAATCCCAGCTATATTCACTTAAGTCTAGAAATGTATTTAAAGGGGTGTTTTCCTTACTCACTGGTCACTGGGTCAAACATAACAAAGTTACTCACTGTCAAGAATCCAGCTGACTTTCCTACATTTAAACCCACAATAATGGATTACAAAGTTATTCACAATGATCAATCTCAGAGAAAGTATATTCACAGTTATGAATATTACTCATCTACATGTAAATAGATACATATAGCTGAAATTAATGAAAAAATAACCCCCAAAAGGATGTTTATGTAGATGTATTTACCAAGTGAAGGTGAGCATATGTGTTAAGGCTTTCCCCTGTGGATACATGTCTCATTGTATTCCTAATAAGAGAAACGCTTTCAGGATTATGTCCCTTTATTGATCATGCTATATTAGACCGAGCAAAATGCTACAAACACCATTTGCAGCAAATTACATATTTATCAACTAATTCAAAGTCATTTTGACAACAAAGCAATTCCAGCTAAAATTGTTGGTCAAAATGAATGAGGTATATCCCTCATAATTGCAACAATGTTGATTGACAAATTTACTCTGTTGAACACAACTTTACAGACTACATGCAGTAATATCATTGGTCAATTGCACATCTGCTTTGACATTGCCTGGGGGAAATATTTAAAAAGTATTCATTGTTAACAAAAAAATAATTTGTTGTTTGATTTGGGATTTTAAGTTATACTTTATGTTTTTTCAATCATATGTAAGTCCAAAGGTTGAAGGCTTTGTTTTACACAGAGCTTAAAGGGAAAGACAACTGTTTTTCAACCTAAACTTATTATTTTTATTGCATATTTTCAAAGACAACCATCTGTATTGCAATTGCAATCGAATAAGCATAGCCATTAATTAGTTAATTTAAAAAGCAGAACTGATGTCATTGCTCGAAAACAGATTGAAATACAAAACAGAAAATGAACGTTGCGCTGTATGTTATACAGCACAAGAGGTTAAGAAGTTTCCTTCGTACACTCACTATTTTAATATTTTTTTTGTAGTCCCCGTTTTTTTACATAGGGTTGGAAAAGATTTAGGTGAAAATTTCACTTGTAAACACATTTGGTCATTTATCTCTTGTGTTTCATCCCTACCTTCAGTACAGCAAAAAACAAGTCAAGTCATCTTTCGGATTGGTGAAATCAACTAAGGGCAACTAAAAATGTGGAAAATTAACTGAGAAAAAAGAGGAAGTTGGGAAAAAAGTGTTTGCTAAAATTAGATATTTTGCAAGTAATTATTTTTTTAGTGGCACTCTTCATTTATATTTATCTCAATGGCGGAATTTAGAAAACGTCATAAACAATTAAATTCCTAATGATCAGGTCACTGTGGTAGAGGCTTTATTATTTCATTAGAAGTTTTGTGATTTATGTTGAATGTTGTTGTTGTCAAGTATCCATAGGGTAGCCTGTGGTGGACAATGAATCAGATCCCTGAATACTCCCCACCCATCTATTCAAATGTTATAGTTTCCAGTCTGACAAAGGATAAAAAAGGGGTTGGTTACTTACTCGGTGACACTGGGCTGGCTGTCGACCGAAGACTTCTGTTTGTCTGCTTCCTGAACTATTGGGCTGACAACACTCTCCTAAATACAAACAAATATAATAAAATGTCTAAGGCACAATTAATAAATCATCCAACAGCTATATATAGTTTTAGTCATTTGTCGCAACACATCAAATTATTCACTTACCTCGCTTAATTATAAAACTGAGAAATCATGAAATGATTGTTTGAAGTTTTAAAGTGAACTGAAGATTATTTCATTATGACCATGTGGAACAAGGTACAAGGCAATTATTACAAGTAGCCTAATAGTACCAAATGCACTGCAGGAGAAACAAACCAAGCTCATGTTGCCCATTAATATACATTTTCCGCCAGCCACAAAGCCCACAGAAACACTCCCTTATCTTTTGAATTCTATTTGTCACATATGTTCAATTAAAAGACTCACCTGGGCTCTTTTAAGTTTGGCTAAGTTACGCCTCTTGATTGGTGTTTTCCCTGTCTTAACATTTTTATTGTCACAACTGTTACCTTTCACCTGAAAAAAATAAATAAATTAAATTACTTATTGCCATCATTACAATAAAGTTATTGTATCATCAAACTTTATTTTAATTTTAGTGATATCATGAAAGAGCTACATGTATGGATAACATGTTTATTATTCCTAAACATAAAGGTAGAAATCAAGGTGCAGTATGTCCAATTTTGTTGTTTGATTGGAGTTTTACGTTGCACTGAAGGCGACTTCAAACTATTCTTTGCTTAAATATGGTGGAAAACTGGAAGGAAACCTCGTAAAAACCACCCCGCAATTGCCGGAGCCACATCATGTTTGTTTGTTTGTTTGATTGGTGTTTAACGTCGTACTCAAGGGTATTTCACTTATATGACGATGGACAAAAATAC
>JAQQZZ010000021.1:993432-1016190 GCA_030265115.1 Mopalia vespertina
GAGTGACAACACAAGGACTGGTTTCCTTCACCCATTCAGCTGGCATGCCGTCAAATGAGTGACAACACAAGGACCGGTGTCCTTCACCCAGTTAGCTGGCATGCCGTCAAATGAGTGACAACACAAGGACTGGTTTCCTTCACCCATTCAGCTGGCATGCCGTCAAATGAGTGACAACACAAGGACCGGGGTCCTTCACCCATTCAGCTGGCATGCCGTCAAATGAGTGAAATAACTTCTCAAGTATCTTGTTAAACCTCATTAATGCAAACATGCCAATGGTGATGCTCTGGCTCATCCAGTGGACATTTACTCCCCTAAAACACGGATATGTATTGAACTTAAGTAGGAAACAGAGAGGTTCTTGTGATGACTGTTGGGATGGGTGTGGATTTTTTTATTGTTTCTATAGATTTTCTCCTCATATTTCATAAAACTTGTGTATTGTAATGTAAAATACTTTTGAGTGTGACATTAAGCTTTGGTTAAACAATTATTTCAAAAGGGGAGGCTCTGTCAGCAGGTCTGAGGGTTCTAGACATGTGAAAACATGGGCAAAACAGTAGCCTAACCTTGAATGCAATGAGAAATCCTCACCAAACGATGCTTGCCACCTTGCTATTCGTTCAGCACTTAAGAGTACAATCATCAGCTGGTTATTCTAGTGTCAGTATCTAATTACAGGGTTGGTCTGTTCTCTGTGTTAGTTCATTCTTTGCTGTTTTTGTCTGTAGTAATTCCAGTGAAGCAGTTAATGACCTCAAGCAGCTTATACAGGATGACTCTGATTTTGATGTGGAAACGGAGTTACCTCCCCTTAAACAATTTTTCCCAGATGACACTGTGAAGAAACTTAAACCTAAGGAGAAGAAGCGACAGGAAGTTATTAATGGTAAGAATAATCTATCGAGAATGTTCAATTTTTAAAATTGATCAGACTGTAAAAATGTGCAATTTTTTCCTTTTAATTTAAATCTTTGGATCTAGCATGACTCCAACTTTAGTGTATTTGTTGACTTACCTGGTATTAAAACCACTAGATAACTTGTCAGTTTTACAGCAAAACACTGGCATTGCATGGTCACCTGGATATACCCTTCAGTAATGTGGTTATGTTTCTAAACCAACCAACCAATACAGTACATCTTTTTACTTTATCTTCATTTCATTTCTGGGCTTAATTCAAATATGGCCTTCTGGGTAAGGGTAGTTTGTTTGGAGAATAGCAGTACTGTCTTTTCTTAGCAATGGAGGAAGATTAACTTTCTAACTTTATCAAAACAAATTTTATGAATGTGCCAACTTATGCGTGCATCAATTATCACTGTGATACACCACCGTCATATAAGTAAAATATCTTTGAGCACAACCAATCAATCAATAAATCAATCAATCAAACCATCCTGAAAATAAGGGTCCAGCATCTGAAAATCACCTGTCACTAACTGTTGTACATTGTTATTCATAAGGGGTAATTATCCATAAATTAAATGGACCTTAAGAGTATAGGTAGCATAAATCTCACTTATTAATTATCTGAAAATGCTTTTCAGAATTATTTTACACTGAGAGAAGTCATGTGAGAAACATGAAGGTGCTAGATCGAGTGTTTTTCCGACCCATGACATCCGAACCACATGTGATACACCAGGGCCTTCTTAATCAACTATTTCCAAATCTTGAGCAGCTGATCAAACTTCACTGTAAGTATTTCTCCCATTGAAGGAATTTATGGGGTTTTTTGTGTTTTAACTTAAATAAAACACCAAGCAGATAAATGAATTAAAATAATTTATATAAAATGTTGTTATTATGAATACAATTTTGAAGTTTCCATTATAGTTTGACTTTCCACTCTATAGTCTGGAATACAAAGATAATGTTTCAAGTTGCCTTATAGTTCGTTAATTCTGTGTTATATTGTCTTTGTAGCTTCGTTAAATAATACAATGAAGAGCAGAAGAAAAGAATCTCCTGCTGTAAATGAAGTTGGGGACATTTTATTACAACGAGTAAGTCTGCATTTGAATATATTCAGTATGCCTCTATGTTTTCAATTATATATTTGCATAAGAAAAGACAGAATTTTTGTTGAATGTATATTTCATCTTTGAATGGCATTAAGAAGTTGATGAACTGAAAAAGCAAAACACTGTATGGATGGCAACTTCTAATTTATTTTTGACACAACTTTTCAATGTCTATTCTGACATCGTTCCAAGCTTATAAACCAGTTTTAAAATTGAGGTATATATACATAAAAATATTGTATGTTAACAATAGTTGTGATAGAGTAAGAAAAACAAAGAGGGTTTACAGAGTGCAAAGATCATCACATGGCCATAATTATATATATATATTTATATAATAATTAATAGTTGTGATAGAGTAAGAATAATGTATATTTGTTCCGTATCACTACAAAACAAAACATGTGTGCAGAATTCTGTATGCGGTGCTAATCGTTAAGCCTGCATCCTCAGACTGGAGTACCTACTTGCCAGAAGTACTTGCTAAGTGACCTACATGCTTTTAAGATTGATAATTGAATATCTTGTTTCTGTATTTATTAGTTTGATGGAGAAGCAGGGAGTGAGTTTCGAGAAGGCTGTGCTATATTTTGTCGAAACCAATCCTATGCCTTAGAACAATTAAGAATCAAACAAAGGCGTGATGAAAAATTTTCCAAATTATTATCAGTAAGTATTATCTCGGTTGTCCTGATTTATACATTTACATTATGAATGATTGTTTGTTTGCTTTGCACTTTACATCGCTGTTTCATTTACTCCAGTCCGTTGGATATTTGATAAAAAAAACACCCTTAGTGCTATTGTCAACGAAAAGAGCCGACTGTTATAAGACGTGAAATGAAGTGCCATAGCAGATCAGAGTTGTTTTGCCCCTTACCTGGGAGAGCACCAGGGCAGCAAGTAACTCACTGCAGCCACCAACTCTTGTGAATGGAAAAAGATAAAGTTGAATGTTTACTTTGGAGGAAGGGGTGGTGTGCTAGTATTTTGAGGTGGTGTTGAGGGTGGGATGTTATTAGATTCTACAGCTTCACAACTGTTGTGAATGGAAAAAAATAAAGCTGAATGTTTAAGTTGGATTGAAGGGGTGGGGTGGCTAGTATTTGGGGGTGTTGCTTGAACTGGAATGCTGCTTGATTCTATATCCTAGCAAATTGAGAAAATGTTCACAAATAATCTAATTAAATAATGGTTCTTTATCCCTGGTTCTTTAACTATCAAACCAATATATCTAGCTTTCAGCTAACATGTTTAGAGTTCAACATTGGTTTTCTTTTATTTCAGGAAGCAGAAAGTAATCCTTTATGTAGACGGTTACAACTGAAGGACCTGATTCCAACTGCTTTTCAACGCTTAACAAAATATCCACTTCTTATTGAAAATTTAATGAAATACACACAGAGTAAGTAAATAAATTAGTTACTAGATTGCCACTCTATGTAACTCGGTGAAACTGGCTGCTACTGATTAGATACAGTTTCATCTCGTTAAACATGCTCATGACACTGGTAGGAAAAAAAGTGGTTTACCAGCCTATGTGCTTGGAAATCAGTTACAGGTAGCTGTAGAAAATCTCTACAAATGTTGATCTACCCGCTCTGCATAGATAGACAAATTTTTGCTTGCAATGAGTTGCAAGTAGTTTCATGACGATCTATCTTAGCTTTGACAAATTTTAAATTCACTAATTTTGTATCCATAAAACAATGTGAACCTTTGTATGTTACAGGGACCAGTACTGAAGGTACATGTATTGTGTCACCATGGTATATAACATCAACATAGGCTTATATCAATGTACACAAAACCGTCTTTGTTGTGGCCCATTTTTATCAATTTCCTACTTTGTTTACAGCCAATTCAGAAGACTATTCCAGATTAGAGCGGGCTCTAAAAAGGAGTAAAAGTATTTTAGATTATGTTAATCAAGCTGTGAGAGAATGTGAAAATCACCAACGATTGGTGGAAATTAACAAACGAATAGACCGAAGACCTTTTGAAAATGCCAATATCCCAGTTGAAGCAGAATTTAAGGTATTTCTACAACCGATTATATTATATATCTTTATTGTAGAAAATTATTTTACGTATTATATTTAAAAACATAGCCTAAATAAACATACACTTATTTGCTGGAGTGTTTTCTGAATATTCAGCATTTTTTTGGTCTCCAGAATAAATGTCATCTTTTTTTATTTATGCAAATCACTAATATATAGTGACAGTAATCAAACAAGTTAAATAAATGACATCAAATAAGCTAATAATATGTTCATTTTTGTATCAAGAAAAAAAAACTAAGTTCCAAAATCAAAAAATTCTTTTTTTTGGTTTTCAGCATTTAGATCTGACCCAACGAAAATTGGTCCATGATGGCACTCTAACATGGCGATTGAGTAGGAAACAGATAGAGTTGCATGTAGTTTTACTGGAGGATATCCTAGTGCTGCTTCAGAAACAGGATGATCGTCTTGTACTTAAGTGCCAGAGTTCAACAGTTGTAGCTGGAAAAGATGACACCAAATACACACATAGCCCCGTTATCAGATTGACCAACCTTTTACCAAGAAATGTGGCTACAGGTAAGTTTACCTTTGCTAATGGTATGTTTCACTTCGAAATGCCAAACATTTAAAGTCTCCGTATGAAGTGTGGATTAGCCATTGTTTGATATGGAATTGATTTTTATTCTGAAGGATAAATGACCAAAATATAATTGCATTTCATATTTAGTGATAAAGAGAAAGCTCACAGATCCCAATATACTTGCTGTTACCATTGAAAAAAGCCTTTACTTTCTTGTTTCAGATAAGAAAGCTTTTTTCCTTGTCAGTAATCCCAACTTAAATCCACAAATTTACGAATTAGCCTCTGCATCTTCAGAAGACAAAAAAAGGTAAGCAGCTTTCTGTATTGTGGTGCTCCCTGAACTAAGTGACAACATGAAGCTGATCTGATGAATTGGACATGGTTTGGGTCACTGTATCAACACCGTGACCATTACCGAGTTTTAGCAAGTGCCTGCGTGATTGCTATAAGATTTTGTCAAATCTGGTATATATTTTTTGTTTCAGTCCAATAATAAGTATGGCTATAAAAGACTGGCAATTTGCCTTTTGTAGTGCAGTACAAAAGGCTTATCCTCTTTCCTCTTTCAATTATGCTCAAGACAAGGTTGTGTTTACAAAGACAAGTTTGATGGTCAGCTATTCCATTGAGCTTTCGCAGAGGGTTGGGAGGGAGCTACCTGGTGCCCTGATGCTCTCGGAGCTAAGGGGGCATCATGAAACCGATTGATTTATGACGTTTTTGTATTGCATTCTGTGATTGTCCTGTGTTGTCCTTGTTCTTGCCAGTGGTGTCAAGGGTGGTTTCCTTCATCCAATTGGAGTAGCACACCGTCATAGGAGTGAGTCATCCTTAAGTATAGCATTAAACCCCAATCAAACAAACAAACAAATCCAATGAAATTTCCATTTTGTGGAAGTAACCATTTGAAGATTTTGCTTCTAGTTTGTGTTCACAAAGATAAACCTTTGAATAAAGCACCAATGACTTTAACCAAATGATGTTATAACTTTGTAACATTTAGTTAAAGCCGACAGTTACTTTTTTCTCGGCATATTCACCATGCAACCTTGACAAGAGCACTTGGTCTTGATTTATGTAGTATTTAGATGACAAGTATTTAATGACTTCTTTGCTCAACAAAATGGCCCTTTGCCAAGTCTAGAAATAGAATTGTGTTGCTATTTAGGAATCGGCGTACATGCTGTTTACATTATCCCGAGTCTTGTGAAAAAAATTAAGTAAGAATTTTTTTACTGTATCAAATAGACCTAAATCGCATCAGTTCATTTTGGTGGCTAGTTAGGGCATCACAACAGTTACGTTTTCTTAGTTTAAACACTGTCAGTTATGTGTCGGAAGTGATAGACAGTTAGAGACTGATAACACCTTAAAACATAGATTACAGATTCAACCAGGCATTATATCTGTCCGGCAAAAAAAGTCTTGTCAGGAAGTGAACATCTTACTCAGGTTAAGGCCATTACTGTCTTGAAGTGTTTAGATTGAGTTAACAATAGATTGTATCCAACAAATGGTTTTACAAAGATTCCAGTGAGTAATTAAATATTGTTGTATCAGGTGTGAGTTAACTGCATGTGGATGTTGATATCGCTCCGTTGGTCACAGACAGCTATTTGTGTAGATCTGAGGTGCTGATTTACAGACTCCTGGCTAGACTGTGGTAAATTGCTCCTGATTGTGGAAACTGTCAGACCAACAGAAATCCAGGCGCCCGTCTTCAGTATTTTCTGTTGCCATGGTTACATGTGTTAGTAGTGAAGGCTGGTGCTAATATAGAGTAACTAAGGTAGACTTAAGAAGTTTTGAAATGAGCTTTAACAGACAGGAAGCTGTTACCCTGGTAAGCAATGTGGGGCTACAGAATTGGTTAATAAAGGATGGATTTAGGTATCATCTGACAGTCTTAATTATCTTCTCACGGTGCAAGGGATGGTCTTGAACATATTGAAACCCTTGGATGTGTTTAGTTAAAGGAGTGAAGACCTGATCAAAGTTATGAAGGTCAGTGTGATGTGCTGTAATAGCTTTGGAGTAAAAGTGCTGCACGTACACCTTCAGAGCTGTTTATTTTACAAAATGCTGAGTTGGTCTGTGATAGAAGATTATTCTTACTTATTCTGTTTGTATTAAGAAGAGAGCTGCTGTTCAGAGAATTGTTCGGTTAATCAGAATTTCGAATCCTTGTCTACTTTATCTTGTTTGGATGTAGAATAGTGCAGAGATGAGTAAGGAAGGGAATTGTGATAAAAACCCAATACAGTCAGAAGAATCTGACAAAAAGCCACACAAACAAAACAAAGTGATCAGGTAATGTGAAGGGACTTGCCTTCAGTCTTGTAAAAGAACTATTTGGATTGTTTGTTAAAATGTTACAATCCAGTATGTGGATGTTCAAGGAAAATAGGTGATCTATGATTGGGATATGAATAAAAAATCTGTTGGACTATAGTTAAAACTAGTTTTGCTGTTTCTTATAAATCCTAGAAGAATCATTGATCAGGGGTGGAAATGTGTAAAATATTTTGTCAGACATTTTTCCAACTTTGTCTTGCAGGCCATTTAACACAATGTTAAATTCTGGGGATCTTTACAGGACAATCTTAATTTTTCCGGACATTTCCTGCAAATTTATTGTTATTTCTACCCCTGTTGATTCGATTTTATATATGTGTATACTAGATTCCGTGTAAAAAAATTTGAACACCAAACCTATATGTAATTTCTTTACCTAACAGGTGGCTTAAGCATATCACAGAAGCTGCAGAGTCCTATAAGATGAGAGAGAAAGAACAGAATGGTAAGGCAGGAAATAATCAGGCGAGTCAACAAAAACCAGAACACATCACCGAAACACGTCCACAAATTATTCCCAGAGAACGACATCGAGAAGGATCAGGGTAAGTCACAAATTTTCTATATGTGTCTTTGTTGGCAATATTCAGTGAAGATTACAAATTGATTCAGGTCAGAAAATATTTGAAGGAAAGCCTCAGGTGAGAAGATATTATCTATATGTAAATTTTAGAACTAGTTCCTGTACAAAACTATCAACTTTCAGTGCAATAGAAGGAATAGAGGAAACTGTTCTGTTCGTGGTGTGTGTGTATATTTCCTTTGTATTGTCCGGTCTCGTCTTTGTTTGTTGTCAGTGGTGGTTTCCCTCATCCATTGACTGGCACGCTGTCTATGAGCGAAATAACCTCGAGTAGGGCGTTAAACCATTATCAAACAAACAATAATCCAAGGCAATAGGAATATTGTTAGTTAAATGTTGTTAACAGTGATTATGGATTAAATGATAATTCAAATAAGCATGCACATTGTGTCATTGTGTTTATACACTATCAATACATGTTTAGTGAGCATGTTACAAGTAAATGTTAACTTGTTCTTCTGTTAATACAGTAAGCCATTGTATGCTTGTTAAAACTGTTGGTTGTACTTGTGTGTTGAAATTATGACTTGTTCTTGTATAATCGTATTTTACCTCTATAATTTGTATAATCGTATTTTACCTGTATAATTTAACTCTCATGTCCAATGTCTTTGCCACTGCTTCGTGTGTTTTATGTTTTGTCAAAATGTGATCCTTACAAATCCCAGTCAAAAATCCGGCTCAATATAATGTCCGCTGCTAAAATGCCCATATACCTGGCCAAAATACCAACAAAAGACAACAACTCATCTGCTATTTTATATTGGGAATAACAAGGTGGAAACTAGCTGCAGTTTGTTGGAGTATAAAAAGAGTTGACTGTTTTGTGTATTGTGATTGTCCTGTCTTGTGATTGCTTGTTGCCAGTGATACCAAGGTGTTTCCTGAAATTCCTTCACTCATGGGTATGCAATGTTGTCATATGAGTGAAATAACATTAAGAACAGTTTAGTACCCCTAACCAAATAAACAAATACATTAGCGCTCAAACCGTAACAATGAAGAATATTTGATAACTGTACTATATTAATACATGGTAAATGTAGAAAAGGATGTTGTTGCCCTGGGGTGCTCATGACTAAGGGGCAATGGGTTATACTAAGGGCATCTGTTTGGGGTTATACTAAGGGCATCTGTTTGGGGTTATACTAAGGGCATCTGTTTGGGATATCTTTGTGCTGGGTCTTTTTATTGTCTTGTCTTTCCTTCATCCATTTGTTTGGCTTGCTGGTCATCTGAGTGGAATAACCTATAGCACCCCATTACAAATAACAAACTAAAATCCTATTAGTCTATGTAAACATATTATTGATAATGTACAATAATAATAATACAATGGGGTATAGGACTGTATATCTTTTCATACATTCTGCTGAATATCGCTGCTGTTTTAACTTAACTTATGAGCATTGTCACCAGATATTTGGCATAGGTAGCCAGAATTTTTACCTGATTTGATTCAATGGGCAATCATTTCATTTGTCACATACTTTGTTCTATTGTAAATCTGAGAAGAAGCTGAACAACATACCAGACCTGCCTACTCCCTGTATTCTTCAGTAGTTTGTACACATAATTTATGTTAAATACACCAATACATCAAAATACACTAAAAAATTTATATTCTGTGCTATGCTGTAACACAAAAATACATAAAATGGTAAGAAAATACTCCTCAAAAACTTCTTTTTTTTTACACATAATTTTTAGTAGGGTAAGCAGGTCTGACATACAATACTCCTGGTAACTTAAAATACAGTAAAATAGTGTCCGTATACATAGTCTTAGCTAGAGACCTGTCCACCTGTCATTTGAGATGGGTAGATTTCCACAAATGGTTAAAATGACAGGTACAAATTCTGAATTTTAATGTGGGACTGATATGAAAATTGAAAACTTGAACGGGCAAAATTTCTAAGAATAGGGATTTGTGACAGGCAGTTTTCAAATCCTACCTAAGACACTGTCTGTATAACAATAACTTATTTTGGAATTCATTTTGATGTGATGCGTTCTTGCTTGTTTGTCTGCTTGCTTGTTATCTATACTGACCTTTACCTGTTTGAAGTTTCCCAAGAGTGGTGTCCCTTTGTTTGCTTCCACTCTAAACATTGACCATTTTCATTTTTTGTTGTGCCTTACAGTTCCTTGTGTGATATTATTATCTTGCTATATTATGTGTGTTTTAGCATCCTGTTTATAACATACCTAACTACTGCTTAAAGAAAATGTATAACCAGCCTTGTGTAGATTTTGATTCAGAATATGAATTTTTTAAAACTTTGATGGACCATGACAACAAACATTACTTAAATCCATGCTTAAAAAGCTTAACTAAAACAGGACTATATGATTACTAATTTCTTCAATGAACAAAAAATCTTTTTGAGTAGGGTTTTGGAAAATGGGTCTCAGTGATTTTTGGAAGCTCGAAATTAAATTTGGAAAATAAAACTAATGACATTTTAATGTGTCTGTTGAAAGGCTTATTGCTTTGACCAGAGCCTGCAATAATCTTAAGACAACCCCCTTGACGTGTGAGATTCTGTCCCTGGCAAGCTCTAGTCTGAGAATGGAGATTTCATTTTGAATGCTGTACTGATGCTAAACTGATATACTCTTTTTAGGTGGTTAAAATCAAATATAAATGCAGCCGATCCATGTTCTAACCATGAACAAGAAGCACATGGCTTCGCTGACATTCCCTCCAACCAGCAGGATCAGATCACAACAGTTCGTCAACAAATTAAAAAACCAAGCAGCAACCGAGAAAGCTTACGGTAACCACCTGTACTGCTTTCAAAAGTTCCTGTGAAGCTCGAAAGCAAGGCTTAGTCAGGAGATAAATCTGAAATGTTGCAATACTCAGTCCTTGAATATGCTTAGCATAGTAGACCAAAGTCATACGTCTGAATAAAGCTAAATAAGTCCTGTTTGGTTTTGATGTATTTTGACTTTATTTTACTAAAATTGAGTAAAACGGAAAATAATAGACGGTGTGGTATTAATCAAATGTTTAAATATATTGAAACTAAAAATGTCTTGTTTCTCATTTTTAACAGTAGCGAGTTTGGTCTACTTTGTTAAACTACTCCTGGGAATCACATTATAATCAGAGTTTATCTTTCTGAAGGAAACACCCCAGTCCACTTAATGACAGGCACATGTAGAAGTACTCACTGTTTTTATATCAAAATTGACAAATTACATTAGATAAGTACAAACTGTAAACGAGTGTACAGATGTACCATATGGTGAATGATACTGAGAGTTAATGTGACCTCAGCATGAACAAACTCCTGGAATCTACTTTAACCGGCATGGGAAAAAAGGTTAGCAGCATCTTGCCAAATGTAATTATTCTCCGTTTGAGACTTGTTTATATAAAGTAACACCTGAGCTGCTAATGGATACTAAACGCATGCTGCTTTTGGAATTTGGTTTTCTAAGTTGCCAAAAGAAAGGTAAGAGCGGTTGGCCTTGATTGCTTTTTTTGGAATGGACAGAAATAATATTTTATCATCATATTACCATCATTATATTTTGACGCCCACACAATGTCTTTCATAATTTAAGCCTTGCTCTCCAGTGTTCTAGTGTTACAGTATTGTGTTAACATGCTAACATTACTAGACTTATGTTCATAAAAATATTATGTCATGAAGCAGTGGTAATGATATTTGGAATGGGAATGTCACCAAGGAGTGATTATCTACAGTTGTACTCTGGCTCAGGGCAGTATGTTCCGAGCATGCCGTCTTTATTTATCAATGGAAGAACATTAATTTTCCAACAGCAAGCATTCAACATGCAACATTCAAAATGGTTGTGTTGGATGGAGCTTCCTGTTGCCCTGGAGCTCTAAGAGCTTAAGGGGAACAATAAGCCGATCTGTTTATGATATCTTTGTATTGCGTTCTGTAATTGTCCCGTGTTTGTCCTGTCTTATGTCTTTGTTTGTTGCCAGTAGCGATACGGGTGATTTCCTTCACCCATTGGTTTGACACACCGTCATGTGGGTGATATAACCTTATAGTACGGTGTTAAACCCCAATCAAAAAAACAAACAAATTTTATTGCTGTGAGAGAAATACATAAGAGTTTAAACTTTTATATATTACAGTTTCCCTTCAACATATCATTTATATGTCACAATCTCAGACCTGAAACTGGGGGGTTTTTTTGTTTTGTTTTTTTCTTGTTTTTTTTTTCATCTTTATCATGAAGGACAAAGCAAAATTTAATGGAATATAATGAAAAAAACATATTGTAATATTAAAGATGTTGTGTCAACAGAGAGAATTCTGAAGGTGCTTCCAGCTCCCCCACCCCATTCTCTGCCAGTGAGGTGGTAGAGAGCGATGATTCTGGTGTAGAGAGAGCAGCTATCCCAGTCATTCCCGAGGCCAGTCAGCTAATACAACCTGAAGATGTCACAGTCACTGACCCACTTATCTCCCTTGCTGAACAAGTGCTTAGTCCACAAGGTAAAATACTTCCTTCTTCCATTCATATGCTTTTGTTCAAATTAAGTTTCTTTGTTCTCTTATTGGGGCTTAAGAGCTTCAGTTGAAAGTTACTTGAGGTATAAGTTTGTGTGCATTTCATATCACACAATCCTGAAAGCTCTTTCTGATCATTTCATCTTACTTTGTACTTCTTTTTTGCTCTTTGCCTAAAAAAAGGTGATTGTGAAGGTATTTGTAGAAGATTTCCATGTTATTTCATAAGTCTCTTAGAGATTATTTCCGTTACGCCATTTTCGCAATTCTTTGCTAAAAATGGATTTTTACACATAAAGACAAATATGAAGGACCTTTGAAAAAAAAAAGAAAAAAAAAAAACCTTAAATTACTCATTTCAGAGACATTTAGAAGTTGAGATGTAAACAATTTAAAGACTTTCTGGATAACAACATCAGGCCAGTAAACATAAGTATCAAAGAATATAAAGCATCAACCCAACTAAGAGACTCGACCAAATCAACTTTTTCTGAACATTTCCTGCACTACCTTTCTCATGTCATGAATTTGGACAATACAAACATTTTGAATGGTAATATTTCCAACACTACTAGCTGTAAACTAACTGAAGTGATCCAGATCCGAAGAACGAAACCCCTTATAAACAGAGACCAATGGTTCTTTCTTATCAAGTATGTTACTTACCTGATCTCTAAAGATAAAAATGTTCAAGTGACTTCAGTAACGAGAAGCTACGTTAATATGTTTGCTCTTTTTTTTTTCTTTTTTTTCAAACTATAATGTTACACCTTTGCCAAGATATTGCAACATCATCATTTTTCATTTCTTTTTATTATACATCTATAAATTCAACTTAAGCATGCCTGTACATTTTCTCAAAATTAGAAATGACCTCATTGTGGTTCACATCATATTTAGTCATTTTATTTTTTTTATTTTTTTTATTTTTATAATATCCATAAAGTCTCATGTTTGTCATGATGTTGTGAGATCATGTTTCATAATTCTCCTGTTAATTCGTTACAAAGAGTGTTATGAACTGGACTCATTTTCTTGAGAACAGCCTCCGGATTGAGATCCAAACACCTTAATATAGGAGAAGTTGTAATCCAGAAAGTCTTCACTTGGTGATAATAAAACCTAAATTAATAGAAACCCACCTGTTCTTTTTTACTTATATTCCGGTTCAAATGCAATAAATTGAACTCTCTGAATAAGTTCCTTCAATTTTCGGAAATTTGTATACTCTTTTTCAAGAGACTGTTCCAGTGTCGTCTTTGTTGCTCTGTGGCATCATCCAGTGCACTTGTTGAGTTATAGCTTTAGCCACCACTTTAAAATGTTCTAATTTTTACATGAAAATTATACCAAAAATGTGCAAACAATGCATAGTGTGAGAAGATTATCCAACCAGAGTCTGTGTGATACAATGTATATCCCTCTTAAACTTAACGTACTTGAGTGATATTCCTGGTACCACACAGGCTCTCGTTGGATAACCTCTATATATGTTTTGTAAGATATATATATTTTACTTTTATATTAGTACCATTATTGTCATGGGAATGAATATATTATCGTCAAATCATTTTCAAATGCTTAAAAAGTTGTTGTTCATGTGTCTTCAGTTGAAGCATGTATGTGTTGTTGTTGTTTTGTTTTGTTTTTAAATATTGAAGTGTATGTAAACGTATTATGGCTTGTCAGTATATAATGTATGGGTCAACCAGTACATATAGCATTTGTCCATTTATCGTTCATTATGTTCATTCATCCCTGTTTAATGTGATTGATTTGACTTGTGCATGGCCAGAATCCTTTGGGTTTTATTAGGGTGTCATGTATAACTGTGCTATTGTAGTTATCTGTCCTGTGGCTCTAGTCCTGTATGTTTCTATACACATGTATCTCTGTTAATGCTTACTATATAGGTGATGGGTATTGTCTTGCTTTCAGTATCTAGGATATGGGGACTAAATGCATGATGTTTTCTGTTGCCTGTGTTAGCAATTCCTATACAAATACAGAATCAACATTTACAAAAGAACACTTATAGTAATGAACATATATAGTGCCAAAATGAAAAGGCATACATACAGCCGTAATCAAATAAAGAACCAAAATATGACAACATGAAGCAAAAACAAAAAGGAAGATAAGAGACTGCTCAATGGGGAGGTTTACACACTTGCTATCCACTTTATTAATATTTGGCAACTCACTCTGTTCTCCTCAACTGTATATTACATGTTCTAATACCATGACACATGTATGCATCGAGAAATAATTTGACAGTTGACATTTAGATGTCCAGCTTTAACCTATTTTATCTGCACTAAATAATAAATGTACCAAATGTAAATGCCAAATTGGAAAAACAAATTTTCCTTTTAACAGAATAAATAAATACATACATACATACATAACAAAACACAACAGCAATAATCTGATACCTGGTATGAGATTAAAATGCATTGTTATGTTTAAATACATGAACAGTACATTGTTTGAGTGACCAGAAGAAAAAAATATATATTTTCGATAAGATAATATAGATAATGGAAGCAAAATTTCCAAATGAAAATCATAAACCAACTACTTGAAATTGTCTGTGCATACACGCATAAGACTTAAAAATGAGGACAAATTAAAGAGAGACATTGATGCATAATTAACCCACAATAAAAAGTGATTTATTAAGCACCTGTTCTCTAAAACCGTTGACCACATACCAGAATGAATGTGAATACGTGCATAGCAATGAATTCTAGTCATTCCAGGCCTTCTGATTTGAAGTGAGTGAATTTTCTTAAAGCATAGAACAACACATCAAAAGGCCTGTTATTGTTGACAAACTCTGATTGAATTACAAATAGTTAACTTTTTTAATAAACGCAAACAATTCATTTAGCCTTTTTTCTTCTTTCTCAAAATTAGTGTGGTATTGAAGGCTTTCCCAACTTTTATTTTGTTGCTATGGTAGAAGTTTAACATCTCCTCAAGTTAATAACAATACATTGTTTGCATGATTGTGAATTTGATGTGCCGTTATTATTGTGGAATTAGTTGTACATTTAGAAGCAAATTTTCATACAGTTGTAGTGTAGTAGTGTCCTGCCTGTTTTTTGTTGTTGTTATATTGTATGATTTTCCAACTTGATTTTTTGTCCAGATATGTTGCAGTGAATTTTGCTAATCAGTCTTTGCTGATAAGTAAAATTGTATAAGACTAGTTGCCTCCAATAATTTTGATTCATCATAGATTCATTTTTGCTTAACGTTATTTATAAGTGGTAGATCTCATCCTAGAATTATAGGTTTAGGTCCTGCTAAAAAAGTTTGATAATGTTAGAAGATGTGCTGTGCTTGTGAATCATGACCAACACTGTTCAGAGCAATATCACCCCAAACATTCCTGTCTTAGATCGGTTATAACCCAGTATATGGTTTGTTGATAACATTTGGGCATATGACAATCTGATTAATGTGATTATTGAGAACGTATACATTGTAGAAGCAGCGCTAACAATGAGTGCATGTAAAGAATGTATTAACATGTTTATATGGGCCTGGTTGTTTGAAGACATTGAAATGGTTGTCGATGTAATACTGGATAACATTTGGACAGATTATTTATGCTCTTTAATCAACTAATCCGCCCGAAACAACTGGGCCCTGCTTATCAGAGTTTGTTGACTTGTTATGGCTTTTATAATTGCTTGATCAGTGATTTTTGTTAATGTTTATTCAAAAGTGGTTATCATTTTTTTTTCTTGTTACATGCTGTATTTGGACAGCTAAATTTGAAGACTTGCTGTTTTTGTTTTTTGTACTAACCACTGATGCATCCATTTCACCACACAGAAAAGTTAAGACGAGCGGACAACCAACTCCCTCAGACTTTAGCCGAAAAAGAGCAAATAGCTGCTGAAATACTAGGTGTTTCTTTTGACCAATGTCAGTTATCAGTGGAGGTTAGTGATGTCATCAATTTAAACTCCAATCAAAACATCCCATTATAAAGTAAAACCTTAAACAGACAAATTTAATTTAGGGCAGTATAGCCGGAGCAGAACCTCACTGTCTTTACTGAGGGCTGGAGAAACATCAATTTTTTAATACAGCAAGAACTTCACATTTTATGGTTGTGTTAGTGTGGCTATTTTAATTTTGATTCTACCGCCGGTGTATAAGTGAAATACTCCTGAGCTCGACGTTAAACACTAATAATTAATCTGAAACTAAGCATTCCTTTGAAAAATTACCAGTGCTATGATTTCCAGCATTGATTCCTTATACTATTCTTATGGTCAATTAAAAAGTATATAAATAAAGATAGGAATCAAAATTCTACATTATATTGTTTGTAACTAGTTACAATTTATGCTGCTGCTGAGGGACTTGATCATAAGGAACTGTTCCCTAAATACTCAATCCTTAAAGGCTCACGTTCAAACAAAAAGATTAATTGACTTTTATGTTCATTTTGACATATCAAAACAATATGAACTTGCCTAAGTTATCATTCAAAACTCACAACACTGAAATTGTTAAAAAGAGTTGAACAATTCTGTAGGAAGTACTTGAATATTTAGGGAATATAATTAACCTTTATACACTATGTATTTTGATTCTTTCCATAAGCCTAACTCGATTATACAACAACAAAAAATTATCACAATTGTGTTGATACAATAGTCGTCTACTTTTGAAATTTTGACTTAGTATTACAAAACCGACTTGAAGTTTTTTCTGCATGTATTTCAAAACACAAAAATTGTCAATTTTACGATGATGAAGTCCCTCAGTGAGAACAGTAAATTGTTGGATGAACTGGACAATGACGTGCCTTTTGGTTTCTCTTGCATTCAGCAGCTGGGCCTGGCCAATGATCCGCGTGACTTGGTGGTTGCAGCAATACGACAGTTCAGCCAGATTCAGGCTCTCCTTAGTGAGAGTAGTCTGTCCCGTGATAAAGACAGTATTCAGTGTATGTGGTCATCTCTAATGCATTCACACACCCACCACTAACAACTTAAACACACACTGCTGCAATCCCCTTAACTACTGCACCATAATTCTAACTTCAATCAAAACAGACGAATAACAGGAAACAGATTCAATATTTTGCTGAATTCAAAGAGGAACTTTTAGCTCTATAAGTATAATTATTTAAAGAATGCTTAAAGTTGTCCCTCATGGTTAAATGAATTTAAACTACGACCTTTTGCTCTTTACATGTCAAGTGAAGACAAAATTATGCTTGATCCTGTAAATTGTTGATTCTTTATTTTGTGTTCTGGATAAAGTAATTTAATAATAATAGTGTCCTGAAATGAATAATTTAACAACTCAGCAGGCTGAATTTTCCTGATGAGAGTTGCAATGTCAAAAACGTAGTCTTACTTAGTTTGATCTGTGTCATGATATTCGTCTGTTATTTACAACGCACTTTGCTATTTTTATTTTGTACAAGCAGTGGAACAAAACCTTCCCTTTATCAGGGTACTCCTAATGCTTTTACGTATCTCTAGTCTGCTTCACTCAACCTTTACACAGTCTAGATCCCATTTTATTCTCCAACCTTGGTGTCTATCTGGTTTTGGAATTTGGCCAGATCCTTACAAACAGATCAATGTGATGTTTCTCTGGTAATGTCTTAATAACATGCTGTATGTACTGGTTTTGTTCAAATCAAATTATTTAGGATCTCAAAAAAACCCTGTTTTATCCCTTACTGTATTAATGTTACAAAAGTTGAAATTAATATAAAAACCCATTTTACATTAACAGTTGCATTGGGCAACTTGATGCATTGATATATTGTCAACCACAACAAAATGCATGCAGTTATTTTCTTCTAATCCTGGTTTTAAATTGCTCTCTTTGCATAAAGTTAGACTCGTTTGACGTTTTCAAAGAATTATAGTTACTGACTCTAAAATGTTTTTCATGCTTCATTTAAATGCAAACCGCTTATCATTTTCTTGTTCTATTTGTTAAAACTGTTTGAAACATTCACTTTGCTTGTGTTTCTTGGTTGAATTTTATTGTTACCAATTTTATGCACATGTATACTCCTTAGACCATATTGACAAGAACTCCTCATAGAATCAATTTGTGTCTTTAATAACTAAGTTAAGAATGCATGCCTCCTTTTTATGTTGGATATCTATATTATGTCATTATAAATTTTTAGCAGCTGCATCACCCGCTGCAGATGATGAGCCAGCAACCCCCACCCCAGATGTTAGTGCTTCCCCTTCAAGTCAGACATCCCCTTCCGTTCCAATACCAATGGACAAACTCAGATTGATGGCTGGACGAATGAACTCCATTCTCAGTAACCTTCTGGTAGGTTAATTTAGATTTTGAATTGATTTTATAAGGTGGATCATGTTAAAAGTTGCCCTCTGATTAAATAAAATATCTATTTCATTACAGACACAGGTCTTGTTAATCGTTCTACATAACGGTTTGTGTTAATCGTTGTCCATAGATTAAATAAAATATCTATTTCATTCAAGACAATGGCTTGTGTTAATCGTTGTCTATAGATTAAATAAATATCCATTTCATTCAAGACAATGGCTTGTGTTAATCGTTGTCTATAGATTAAATAAATATCCATTTCATTCAAGACAATGGTTTGTGTTAAGCATTGTCCATAGATTAAATAAATATCCATTTCATTCAAGAATCAAGACAATGGCTTGTGTTAATCGTTGTCTAGAGATTAAATAAAATATCCATTTCATTCAAGAATCAAGGCAATGGTTTGTGTTAAGAGTTGCTCATATAATTATAAAGTATTCACGGGTTTCCAGAAATTGGTCCGTGTTTATAATTGCCCATAGCTTAATAAAGCATTCATTTGAGTTCAGACAATAGACCGTGTTGATACTGGCCCATAGATTAAATAAAGTATTCAATCTGACAAAAACTTTGTAAATATTGATTCTTTTCTATAAGAAATGTTCAATTTTGAAGAAAAAAAATTACATTGTTTACAGTGAAATGTCTGTGGGTTTTGGTTAGTACGAAATGTACATAACTGTCAGTCATTTGTATTTTTGTCCTTGTTCATATCTGTATCTACTGCTGCAAACCTAGGTTAACACTGGCTTATTTATGTTCTTTGCTCTATTGGTTAGAGGGCAATTGGCTGTGCCCTTGTCCTCTCAGCCTAGGCAACATGCAGATTGATACTCACACCTTTTTCTGGTAGTGCCCTTGTTTCTGTAAAAATATTTAATGCGTTGTGCCCTCTGGCTAAGGTCAGCTTCAGCTTGTTGAGGCTTAGTACTACTGTCTTTACTTAGCACTGGGGAAACCGCAATCCATTTCACATATTATAGCTGTGTTATTGTCAATTACGGTTGGAATAAACTGCTGTCCTACATGTGATGTAAAACACAAATGAATCAATGTTATGTGTTATTGTCAATTACTGTTGGAATAAACTGCTGTCCTACATGTGATGTAAAACACGAATGATTCGATGTTATATGTTATTGTCAATTACTGTTGGAATAAACTGCTGTCCTATATGTGAAATACCCTTGAGCACGATGTAAAACATAAATGAATCGATGTTATGTGTTATTGTTTTAGACTGTTGTTGGCAACAAAGAAGAGGAACAGGATCGACTGAGAAGAGAGTTGAAATCCGCCCAGCAGCAACTGGCACTAGTTAAAGAGCTCCAGGGGGACAATTTAAACCGGTCTAATCGCCCCTCCAGTATGATATCTGTGGGCTCATCCACTGCCTCTGATACCATAGAGGATGCCCAGGCCCAGCTGGAGGAATCACAGGCTTCGGTAGACGCCTTACACCGACTCCTTATGGGTGGTGGAGGGGGTAGCATCCGAGCAGAAGACATCTTAATGGCAGACTCCACTTTTACACAATCTACTGATCTCGACAGTTCTGACTGGGCAGATCTTAGTGTACTGGATGGAAATGAACCAACAACCAAGCCACAGGTCACAGGTAATCTGAGTGAATTTTTATGTAAACCCCATCTGTAGATAAAGAACAAGTTACATTGTGTAGGGAGTAAAGATTTGAAATCCGAGGAATTGCCAGTACTAATGATTATTTTGTTTGTAACTCTCCTATTGGTTCACAACGCATGCTTTACACGATGTCCTCACACAATGTCATTTAATAAGAACAATAAGAAATTCTGATAATGACAATTAATTTTGTGTATGTTATACGTCTTTCAGATGTAGATGAAGAAACTTTCTATGAAGATAAGAGTGGGTCAAGTGGGGAAGAAGGTCCTGCCAAGTTCTTCAACGCTGAAGAGAACCTTGATACAATAGAGAGTCCAGCTGACGATAGCAGCGATCAAGATTCTGCCAGTACAACACCAGTCCAGGAGGTTGACAGTACGGAGACAGTTAACAGATCCACGACAGACACCCAACAAAACCAGACAGCTGATCAAAGTGAAGGAACGAGTGTAGATGAAGAAGTAATAGCGGAGGACCCATCAGTCTAACATACACTTAAGAACTCTTAAGGCACAGAATGGGGTCACATTTATTACAAAAAATATGACAAGACAAAATATCGTACAACAAATTTACAATTAGTGTTGAATGAGACATTAATTCGTCATACAATATTGGACGAAACTGGGTCCCATCTTACATCCCATCTATTATGTCTATGCACCTGACAGCTCTCCTTCCTCATACACTCAGAGCTATTCAAGAAGAAACTATATCTACGTTAATTATGCCAGACTGTTGTTTATTAGATTCCTCTGTACATGCTGCAACATGTATAGAATAGTTGGTTACAGATTGTATGTAAATATTAGCTCTTGTTAGCCTAATGTACAGCATTAATTTGAAGTTTGTTTTTATAGTTATGTCAATTCAGAATACAATTATGCACACTAAGGTCAATTTTTGGGGATTTCGTTGTTCAGATCTCCGTGGTTAGTAATATTTATTACTATGTACAAATTTCTATAATTTCTCCAAGGTCTTTTCAGGACAGGACTTGCACTCCATGTTTAATCATTGAAATAAGCAACATTTTGAGCAAAATTCAATGATCAAAAATAGACTTTTGATTTATGTACAATGTAGGTAGTTTTATGTTGAAAGAAACTGATTCCCACTGATGTCTCATTTTCATGTCAATTCTGTCCTGTATCTGTCCAATGATAAACTGGCAGTCTCTTCTTATATATACTGTTTTTTTTCTCTCCCTTGAATTCTTGCCCCTCCATTTTAATCTGTTGAGAGCCAATCCTCACTGCCACTTGTGATATTACACTGGACAACATTTAACAGTTACTTCAATACTTAATGATAATTTACATTTCTATTTGATCAGTTTTATGTAATTTGTAAATACTTTGCAGAAAACTACCTTATTATCCAGATATTTGCTTCTGAGGACCTTAAACCATAATACATGATGATCACTATGCATTTTATTGTGAGAAAGTGAAACTGACTTTTACCTATTCAAAGACTTGCTGACTATGCCTTTTACTCTAACTTGATGGCCTCTACACCGGCTTGAAAATCTTTATCATGTCAGCGTATATTCAGTATACTTCTACCACAAAGAAAGTACTTAAAATAGCTGTGGTTTCTTGATATATATATCTAAGTGTGTATTATATACCAATGACACCCTGTCCAAAAAATATGCATTCTGTTTTTTTCTCCCAGCAGCATATGTACAGTATCTAAATAGCTCTTAGCTTTTAGTCTGTAGGACCCAATGTAGAGTCAGACATATATACCATATTTAACATATTCTAATCTGGCCATTCCCATTATTTTTATTTTGTTAGATAGTAAATCAATGCTGTGATTATACAGTTTTTGATTTTACATAACATGTCTCAGATATTTAAAGCTACAAGTACATGTATATTATATAACCTTCTGGCAAAATAAAATCAGAATATTATTAATTACATCTGTAAATATATAAATATATATATATATGTTTGTATAGAATTTATGCCAAATTAATTCCTTGGTCTAAGTGCTGGAAAAATCATTGTTTTAATATTATAGTGTTTTCTTGTATTGAAATACCTGGGAGATGATATCTGGATTTGTCAGAATTCTTTTGTGTGTGCATATTCTTTATATAGCTATAGAGAAGAATCTTAGGGGCTCTGTTGGCGTGTTGCTCCCATCCTCTGGTTAGATTCTTCAACAGCGATCCTCTCTCCTTGTATAGTGCTTTATTTGAGATATTAAAAAAATTGAATGCCCTTAATTGAATTGTTTGATTGTTTTTGTATTTTTCTGTTGATGATGGTTTTTATCCCAAGTAAATTTCAGTGTAATACAGCCATGTAATATTTGATTCATATCTCCACGTGTGCGATACAGCTTTCCCATGTTCTGATAGGTCACTTTATGGTCATTGATACAATTCGACCAATAAAATGCTACAACTTACACGGACTATTTTATTATACAACTTGCAATGGCGTCTGCAATGTTTCAAAACAACCATGGTTGAGCTGCAGTTTGAGGTTCCCAGCTCCTATCAGTTACAGCCGCGGCCATGGCTTAGTGGTTAGCGAGTGCGCTTTCCGAACCTACTTCGATGTACCGCTCACAGGATCGAGTCCCCCTGTCGACCATCAGGTATATGAGTGAGTCACAAGATGTGGCTCCGGCAATCACGGGGGTGGTTTTTACGAGGTTTCCTCCCGGTTTT
>JAQQZZ010000021.1:1016290-1034702 GCA_030265115.1 Mopalia vespertina
ACAATAACAGGACGCAATACAGACACCACAAACAGATCGGCTTCCTGTTCCCCTTTAGCTCCGAGAGCACCAGGGCAGCATGAAGCTCCCTCCAACCACCCGCAACTTATGAAGGAGTATATGCATATATACTTGAGCATTTCAATCTGAAGGCTATATTGTGGGAGATAAACAGCAAGCAATTAAATTGGAACTTTATTTTTTACTGCATATATAGGCCTAACTCGGTCAATTCAAACTTTCTTTTTCTTTCATTAATAAAAAACTAGCCCTTTGATAATAACGTCAGTATATACAGTGTATATACACCCAGCGATGTGTGTTAACATAATTATTTCGGAAGTTTTAACCGAATCAGCGCATGCATTTCAGATTCTGTGTCGAATAACGCATCATATACGTGGTTTCTGTCATCATGTAGATAGATTGATGTACATGTTGATTGGTTAACTTACTTTCTATATTTCTGGAATGAGTATATGTCAGACACTGAATAAATACGATTGTTTGTTTGATTGATTGATTGATTGGGGTTTTACGTCGTACTCAATTGTATTTCACTTATATGACGACGTGCCAGCCTAATGGGTGAAGGAAACCACCCTCGACACCACTGGCAACAAACAGAGACAAGACGGGACAAATACATGACAATAACGGCAAGACGCAATACAGACACCACAAACAGATCGGCTTCCTGTTTCCCGTTAGCTCTGAGAGCACCAGGGCAACATGAAGCTCCCTTCAACCACCCGCCGTAATAAACTCGATAAAACCCCAGTCATTTAATCATATTAGTCAATAATGCATTTCATTTATTCAAAGGCCTACTATATCCAAACACTTATATGCACGCCAGGCCACAGGGGACATATACTATTCACCAAAAAACCAACACTCGTTCTATATTGCATCATGCAGGCTGTAGAATCAAGCAGCATAACGTTTTGAAATTGATAACGTCACGGCTATTGAACTTTAATTTTATTTTACCAATAATTAATTCCTTGTTTAAAATATTAAGAAAGCAATCAATTGGTCCGAATTGAACTGCAGAGGCTTGCTTTATCCATTATGAGAAATAATAAATTACATATGACGGTTAGCAAACAGAAAAATTGTGCTAGTATATAATACACATAAATACACTATTGCACATGTATAAGACATAACTTATATATTGCACCATCACAATTCGTATATATATAAGCAGAGATTTCTTGCAGCAGGTGATTTATTTACATACAGCACGTTTGATGAGTGCTATGGATAAGATAAGATAATCTATTCCAGACTTTTCGGTACTAAATAGACGAATAAAATAAGTAACTGGACGTTTGGCGAGTTTGATGAACATGTATCGTATCGTCTCAAATGTAGTTCTTAGCACACTGGTGTCAAATACGGATTCAAGAATAAATTTATAGATGTGAAAATAATAGCAATGTTTATTTACTTCAACAACACGCACAATTCTGTTTTGTTAAGATGTTTTATTGTAGAGCTTATCAGATTGTCGTGATATCATAGGGAAGTATACAGTAAAGCTTTCTATTATAGATTTCTGGATGGTTTATACAACACCAATATACTACGTGATAGTTTTATGGATATAGATATATAATATGGGAGTTTTCCATTTAATTTTATGGTTAAAAAAAATGTCGAGAAACTTAAATGTAGGCCTATCCATTACTGTCTCAATAGAAACATGTGACATAACAAAGCTGATAATATATGTTGTTTCTTACCTGGATTAACAACCATATAATTTGTCATATAGTATAACAGACAAGCGCTCTGTAATAACTAAGGCATTTATATTACCAAGTTCAAGATTCACTGATTCAGATACTCTGTGAGGGTCTGTAGGCCCTTGAATACACACATGTAAACACAATATCAGCAAATAAAACAGTATTAAATTAGATTACAATGTCGTTGATGTACAATTCTAGCCTACAAATGGAATAAAATGGGTTCCAAAATTGATCTTTGATGAATTAAACAGGCCACTGCACGCTGGTGCGCCAAGCTGCATGATTGAATGGTGGTCAAAACTTGTATGGAGATATGATATTTTTTTATCTAAAAAAAAATTAACCGTAACTTATCTGATAGACATAACTTTTTCAAAGGTTTAAATAAAACAAAGAAGGATCGATGAGATTGGACGGAAATTACTTATAAGATATTTTACGCCATAAAATAAAAAAAATAATAATAGTCTCACTTTTGTGGTTTAAAACTACTCAAAGTCATTTTGAACGATTAATTCCACTACTTGAAGTCTAAAATTTCATATCATCAGTACCAGTTGCACAGTGTTTAAGGTTATAAATAATTGAAACAATTTACATAGGATTAGTATTCACGTAATTAAAACTGTTGTACTTGACAATAGCTATTTTAAGTAAGTTCTTATAATCCACTGTGGGACTTATAATTTAGGATCAAGATCAGTTGCAATACTTTGAAATAGTTGTGTTTTTAAAAGCGTTTTAAGGCACGCATTGTATTAGTTTGCCCCTGTCCGTTGTAATGTTTCTAGAAGGAGGAAGTCCAAATGACGACAACTTATTTTTTAACCCTCTTATCACAAATTAATTGGTTAATTATTACTGCCATAAAGAACGTTGATATATAGGCCTAAAGCAATACTTGGAAACAATGTCGGATGACCCTTAATTCTCCGGTAAAAGCAAAGTATCTGTTCAGTCTATACGGATCTTATGGTAAACATAGGCCTGCGTATACGTAATGATACATTATACATTTCCGGCAGCATACAAAAGGGTTGGGCGATACGGCCATATTCAGCTGTGTTGATTCCTTATATATTGCCATTTATCCACGCCCTCGGTCCTCCAAACGTCAGTCAACGATGAAATTAAAACCAAATGATTTTCTAACTCTTCTGATGCGGCCTCCTTCATACAACCCATAGTGAGTATAGGCTATACCCAATAAATAGCCAACCTGCAACTGTGTGTACCTAAAATGTTCCTCACTTCAAGTATTTTATTCCATCACACACATCCCCTTCACATGCATAGAATGGACTATTTGAAAATGACACTTAATAATTATAGCTATTCCTCGTTTGTCTTTAAAGTTTTGGATAGTATGTAAAATATATTATTAACCCTATCGAGAAAAAAAATAATAATTATTGATTTTATCCCATACGTAATAGGCATATTAAGTATACGATAAGGTGGGAACAAATCATTATTAATAACTTTAATTATAGTTAATTTTTCTCAAGTGGATATATGGTACACAAACTATATAAACTAAAAAAATATTTACATTAACATATTTTATTTACTATCCAACACTTACAAGCCGGTCGTGAACCAGGGAATATTTTTTATATTTACAAATCATTTTGTTACAGCTAAAGAACATCTTCAACGGTATATATACAAATGCACACTGTCAGAAGGTTTATATACGTATACAATTATAAATATATCATTAAATTTTTGTTTGCCAGATATACATAACTTCTACTACAATCAGTTTCTAACTGGTGCACTCTGCTAACATTCTCAAAAATGTTACCACAATTATAGAAGAAAAGACATCTGGCTAGTGTTTATTTCCGCCCTTCTTTCTACTCTGTATTTTTGTATATCTTTATATTGGGTTAATGTTTGTGTTCTATTTGTTTGAGTGGGCTTTAACGCCGAACCTTTGGTTAATGATATAAAGAATATACGTATTGAGACTAAATACCATGTGAACAATACTTCAGGCTTTCTATAACACCTCGTTTGTTTTGGAAGTGTGAATTTGCTTTTAAATGTATAGACCCATATATGCTTCTGTCCTTATATAAAAACAGCTCACTTTTTGATCTGCCGTCGGAAAATCACAATAACTGTGAGCCTGGATCTTAAAGTGTCACGATTGTTTGTTTGCTTTGTCCAGCGTACGCTAGCTGGCCAGAAATCTGGTCGCCTGCGATTCACGCCTGTTACTTGGCTGTATATGGAAAAGTAGGTCAAATCCACAAAGCCTTTTGTCCGCGTGTCCCATTCATAAAACGGAGCTAAGTGCCCGAGAAAACTATATCGCTGCCTCTGTGCGCTGCTGTGTGTCTCATCTGGTGTGAATCTCCGCGAATTAAGGTGAAAAGCTTTATCAGGATTATAGCCTGAATGTTTGGGTGTCGACGGGGAAGAATAAAATAAAAATAAAGCCGATAAAAGTGGCGATTATAGGGGAGCGGGAGTTTGAAACTAGGTCATGCTGAGTCGAGGCATATGACACAAAATGACACTTCGAATATCCAATGAAATTGATTCAGTGAAATAAGACTGAAGGTTTCATCCAATAACATGGCAAAGAAAAGGATAATGAATATTCAGTAGCATTAATTCCCAGAATGCCCCATTTTGTGAATCGCACTTGTTGAGTTGAAAAAGTTTTGTGGTTTGGAGGCTGGAGCAGGAAGCGACGGCGAGTGTATGTTGGAAGCTGAAACGAGAGGGATTTTTCACTTACAGCAAATCTTCATGACAATAGATCCGCAACCTATCGACTGTACTGCAAGTCTACGGTCGGTTACATATAGTGGAAGTTCTAATTGACAGAAGAAGCTCAAGCCGAAGGGAAAGTTGAAAGAGTAAGTTCCGTAGCTTGAAACTGGAGCCCCCACGTTGATTGGTACATGTATAGGGGTTGACTGGGTTATACCATGCTGTGTCCGAAATCAGCTGGCCGAACTATAGATCTGCCCACTTTGTAAACAAACTATAAAATAAGATGTCTATCTATGCATTTTAAAAACCCGTAGGTGTGTTATTTAAAAAATAGTTCATGTAATATTTTTGTATGAAATTAGAAATAGCTAACAGTATTTGACAGAAGGAAAAATTATGACGACATTTTATAGCACATGTTGCAAAATATAAATATGCCTTATAATTATTCAGACTAAATGGTCATTACCTTATACAAACTAACTGCATTAAATTAAACATTATTACTGTGACAAATAAATTTACATTGCATATTCTGTACATATTAATAGGTGCAATGTGTTATATGATTAAATTTCCACCAATATAAATAAATTTATATAAAAATTCTATCAATCTAATGCATGTTATATTTTTTACAAACGTTATACATGTAGTCTACTAATTTTATGGATTAATAAAATTCCTAAGAATCCTATAAGTATATATGAGCAGGAACAGCCTTGTCCTATTACAAGAAAGTAATTGGTTGTTTACACTAACTCTAAGTCGTGTATAATTCTTCATTACAGGGGATCATAGACGTCCAAAGATTGAGTTTTTTTCTGAACAAAATTCAGTTTTTTCAGTGTCATATTAAATTGTTTTAATTTTTTAATGCCCAACTATTTATTTTAATCATACTTAAACATTATAAATGAAATCTGAATTGAGTTTTTTTTTAAATGATGCGTTAAAATGATGTCTCAAATTGAGTTTATTCTCCAGCTTAACTACCATTTTGGGTATAACCCAGTCGGGGACACTTTTGTTTTGTTATAAATTGGTCGTAATTATGCTGTTTTGTCTATGATGCATTGCTAAATATAGAACTCATATTGTGACCTGTGATTGAAAATCCCAATCCTACTTATTCACTAGTGACACATAGTCAACTTGGAAAACCCACTCTGCAGAGTGCAGAGGTCATAATAGTTCTGTGCTGGCTAAAAATGCTTTGAGTTAAAAATTCATACACCATGTAACAATATTACAGAAAAATCCGGTGCTTTTGACAATTTTATTTAAGTGCTATGTATCATGCATACAGTAAGGGAAACCCGAAATTGTCAGATGACACTCTTCAAAGTAAGGGTTTATCTTATTTAAAAAATAGTGCTTGAATATTTACTGATATCGTATGACACACGACCTGTGAGAAGGATGTGAAAAGATAATTCTACACTTCACTTTCAGATACGACTTTCTTGGCAGTTATTGATTTAGATAAGGTTTCTTTTAACAGTATGTACATGTAAAATGATGTAAGATTATTTAAAGTTAGTTTAGTTAACAAAAACTTTAGTTTTATGGGTTGGAGACTGCCTTTCCACCCAAGGTATATGAGAGAAGTTTTCACCAGGTGGTTTTTACAAGGTTTCTTTCCAATTGTCCACCAAACCCCTGCCATACAAAACCATTATATTAGTGATACCCTGAAACACCAGTAGATTTGGAAACCAAGAATGAAATGAAAATGTTTGCTTATTTTGACATTAGCTGACGATTTGGGTGTCACTGTTTTCAGAATGGACTTGGAGTACCCAACTGTTGACTACAGCATGGAGAATGTGGAGTTCTTCCCAGCTAATGAACCTCACCGCAAGGGTTTTATTCCCATCCCACTGAAACTTCAGAAGGTGAGAATATTGCTTTTTACTTATCTGACTCTTGAGTTAAAACCCTGAAAGCCATCAGATCAACATTAAATTTAAGGTATCTTTCTGATGGACCCCTCTGGGTTGTTAGTTATGATTCCCGAGTGTCTACCCGAGTGTCTAGGACCAAGGCATCCCTTGAACCTTTGCCCGTTGTGCTGTGTCAATCGAACCCAGCCCTCCCCCAATCATTCAACACTGGTTACAGCGGGCCCCATAACCATTGGACTTCTTTTGAATTATGTATTGTGAATTACAGAAAAAAATAGTCATTGTTTTCAGATGTTAATTTCTTTGATAGCACAGGTGTGTTCATAGGTGGATATGAGTGACCACACAAAGCAGATTGTTTTAGTTTTCTTGCTTTCTAAATTTGAACCCATCATGGCCCTCTAAGTTCAGTTTGTTCAGAGCTTAATATGTTTTGTTACTGTCATATAGCTAAATATCCCTGAGCATGGTGATAAACACTAATCTCTACTAATCGATCTCATTGCATCATGGTTTAGGTTCTCTGATTGTCTTGTATCTTGTCATTTCTGTTATCCATGATCACAAGAATGATTTTCTCCATGTTAGAGGAGTGCAACAACCTTATAAAGTATGGAGGAAGACACCATTTACATTGTAAACATTAAATAGCAATAATAAGGGCCCTCTGGCTAAGGGCAGTTTGTCTGGAGATGAGCAAAATTGTCTTAACTTAGCAAGTTAGCACTGGATGAAGATTAGCTTTCCAACATTATCAAAACACTTCATATTTTATGTTGTGCTAGTGTAACTGTTTTTGGGAATACACCACCGTGATATAAGTGAAAACCCTTAAGTACGGCGTAAAACACCAATCAGTCAATCTTTAAGCATGACATAAAAGACATAGAAAATGAAATGAAAAGAATATCATAACATTCCCGTATTACTGTTTGTTCAATTTTATTCAACTTTGTCTAGCCCTCTGGCTACATGCAAGTGTAATATGCTTCAATCATAGTCGTACTGTATTTACATTGCTCTGGAGGAACATTAATTTCCAACATGGGATAACATCAAATTTATGGCTTTGTGCCTTTTAATACTGGAGTGCATTGGCGTCGGTCATATAAGTGAAATACCCTTGAGCATGGTGTTGAGCACCAATCAAGTGATCAGCTTTGTTGTCAATTTTTATAAGTCTGAAATAAATAGACTAGGCAATTAACAAGTTTTTATTTAAAACTTTATTTTCTTATATCTGTAATCGAAAAGTGTTCCTACCCTTGTGAGAAACCTGGTGACCTCTAGTTCCTCCAGGTTACCAGCCCCAGCTGTACCTTGCTGGTTTATATCAAACTGCCTATATATCCAACACACAGCCAGTTCACACTTAGATATCTGTTCATGTTAGTGGCTAACCCGGCTTCCATTCATGAAATGCTGTATGTCTTGGTTTGAAACCCCTAGATTTGCATAAGATAAGTCCACTCTAAACCAGTGTGCAATGATAAAGGCATCCTGGGTCAGGTGGTGTGTATGCTACTATCATATTAACACCGGTAGCTTTCATTCATAAAAACCTACTATACTGTGTTGGTTGTATCACACTGATAAATCTAACTGAGACTGTTCAAATAAAATCAAGACAAGGGGGGGGGGGGTAGGTACAGCCATAAGAAGCCTTCATTCATAAAATACCTGGAACTCTAAGAGTGTTGTAAAACCTAGATCTGGGGAGATAGGTCAGGTTTCAAGTGTGTTGTGAAATCATTTGGGTTAGGGATTTGGGGAGGGGTTAATGTCTGTCCTACTACCAGTGTTAGTCTTGACAAGCTGATAGGATGTCCAAGTGTGAGATTGGAGGGTAGGGGACAGGAGATATGGGAGAATGAAACTGTCATTTCCTTTAGTTCACCCCATGATTTTATGTGAGCAGAACGAGAAGGGTTTTTCTGGCTTTCAATTTCTTAAAAAAGACCAGATAAAAGTTCAAGAGGGGTAAATGGAAAGTTTGATGGTGTGTTTTTTTGGGGGGGTTTCTTTTTAAATTAAAAACTGAATCGCAGCACATACAAATAAATCTCAGCTATGAAAAACAGTGACTGACTTGATTTTTAAATCTGCTTCTTTCTGCACTGAGAGTATCTTAAACAAATTTTAACATGGAAAGAACAAGAAAAAAAGTTATGTTACCCTATAACTATTTTTATTTGTTAAATAAATATATATAATACAAAACAAAACTAAAAAAAAACAGCATTAGATTAAGCAAGGGCAGGTCCCACTTAATACCCCAAGGAGCTTCTCCTGTGTCAATATGGAGGTACATCTAAACAATTCTGTAAAATACTCAAAAGCAACACTCTGAATTTCATTCAATAATATATCAAAAAAGATAAATTTTCTCCCTCACCTATAAACAGTGGGCCAGATTCTTGCAGAACAGTGGTCAAAAATCCTAGTTACTCATCAGAAGTGTCCAGTATATCATAATAAATTAATGTCAGTAAAGTAAATGCTTATCAAGTATAATTAAAAGCTTTGAAGTGTACAGATTATGGTGAGTTATGTAATAAAGTACAGATTTGAGTTTAATGTACATTTCCGGGCCTTTGATTACTATTATGTACTAGTGCATGGACTTCATTATAAGGCATGTGTTTATAATAATATAGGTTAGAACAGAGCTTTCACCATTGTTAGTGTTAAAATAAGATTTGGCATATTAAAAACAATACCCCTATGGATTTGAGTAACAAGCCAGCATTTAGGACTGAATTCACTTCATTGAGTGTTCTGAACCTTTATGCTGGTTACATTGTACTAAAATATCATGGAGACGAGTAAACAAATAGCTTTCTGTTATCATACTGGCATTATTCAAGAACACTGGTTTAACAAATTATATTTCTGTTATGATAAATGTTTTACTGAAAAATGCAGGTTTAATGAGACCAGTTTTGAAACAAACATGTATTCAACCTTTTCAAAGAAGCCGCCTTCAATCTGCATAGGAGTTTCTAGAAAACATATCTTGGTTCCTATCCCCAATCCATAATCACGGATTATGTTCCCCCTTTCGACTTGGCAATAATTTTTTTAATGACGAGTCCTGTTAAGGGCTGTAAAGCAACCATTTGAGTGAAATAGTATTGAGTAAAGCGTCGAACCGACAAAAAGAGAAACAAATTGAATAACACCCCATGCAAAGAAACATATTGAGGAAGACCCCAGTCAGACAAAACATCGGACAGTTTGGTAAAGGTGGAAATATATTATTACAATTCTTTGACCTTCCCGAGTCAATGTCTATTTTGTTAGCAACTTAATCAATCTTTAGAATACAGTTAGTTCTCTGTAATGTTTATGTTTATTCTACAGTATTTTCTGGATATACTTCCTGTGGCGACTACCACCGAAACGTTTGAAGTTTTACGAAGGAGAACATGTTAAAACTAAAAGCAATTAAACCAAACATAATTCAATTTGATTTGTATGACATTTACATTTAGTGTCATTTAGCTGGAGATGAAAGATCTATTACATCAAATATAAAATGAGATTAAATGATATTGACGAAATTCACAGTTGTCTGCTGCTGGGGTGAATGATCTCATGTGAACAGTTATTTCTAATGTGCATGTGTCCTAAAAGCTACCCTACAAATAGATTGCCACATCATCTAAAACACCTCCATTCAGGAAAATGTCACTCTTCATTATTATAACAAGAAAAAATGTTATAGTCTCAAATATGATTCAGAGAACCACTCAGTACTCACAATAGTATGTAACAAGAACATTTATTTCATAGAGATTGTAAATTGTCTTTTTGTCGCCAGAAGAAAATAAAAAATAATCATATGCAATAAAATGATATATGCTTATAATGATCTGTAAATTGATAGAAGCCTAACCCTCACTGAACAATATTATGTTATCAACCCAATCAATGAACCCGCCTTGTCTTTAGTTCGTCCTTCATTTGTACAAGTAATGAATGAAGATAACTCTCTCGAGATAGAAATGTTGTATTTTAATTGTTCTACATTTTGTATATGATAACAGTGACAAAACTGATGGATTCTTTAATATTATATGATACTTTAATAAAAAACAATCTTATGAAGAAAACTGAATGAATGCAAAGATCCATAGATAAATTTAGTGTTTAGTTATATCGCAACACTTTTAGGGATGTTACCGTTTTAAACAATTTTTTTAACTTTATTTTGAAATAGGTGGTAATTTTTTATTCGCCTGAATGTAACCAGTTTGCTTCATTTTACAAATCGGGACATTTTACCAACTGAACAACTCGATAAACAGTCAATATAATTCGTTAAAATACATTCATAGCACATTTATATACCATTATAGAAATAAACTTTATGGTTCAAGAAGTTCCAGTTTATAGCTTGTTAATTTTTAGATACATGTACAAATTAGATTTTTGACAATTTGTTTGACATTTAGCTGGACTCAAAAGAGTAAAGATATTATACATTAAAATTTTAATTGGCGTGATGAAGAAGTCTGTTAGTGCTCATTGTAAACATTGACCTCTACAACTACAAGGGCTGACTCAAGCGTGTGTCTTTCCCCAAATCCCACCTCCAACTGGAGAGAACTCCGGCAGAAAACCATGTTTAGCAAATACAAAGTTAGTTCTAAAATAAGAAAATTCAATAGATTGGACAGTTTGTCGCTGTGAGCTGTATGCCAGTTTCAGCATGACTTGATAACTGTTGGTATTGTGTGAAATTTGGCCTTGGTGGGTCCGGCAAGACAAAATGTCTGACATGTTCCAGTTTCTCTAATTCAAAGAAAGAAGCCGACAGTTAGTTTGCTTAAAGATGGGGAGGTCAACAACTGTCACCTAGTTTTTCTTTGGCACAAGGTTGAAGCCACCCCTCCTTCCATGTTTGCGCTGAACGTTTTGGTAAACCTTTAACAAACGTTTATCGAGACAAGGGGAAATAAGGCAAGTAATATGGGCGCAGTAATATCGCCGATCAAACATTGCAGATGGCCTTTGTTCCAGCATCTTTGTTTGGTACAACACATACATGGATACTTACATGCCTTTAACCCTGCTTAATAAAAACTTCTTGTTAGTTTGTGGGAGTGCACACCTTTCTAGATTTAGTTTGAAACAGACGACACAAGGGATTGTAGCTCCCTCCTTTACACTATTATGTTACTTCAGGTAATATTTTAATTTTTGAAACTGATTTTTTACTCAACAATTACTTGAATTAATAACAGTAAATGTAAGAAAGTACAGGACAAGAACAATCTATGTTTACACCTTGGGTGCAACATCATGAAACTTTTCTATAATTATTTATATTTTAAAAAAATAATTTATGTATATATGTATTGAGTATTTGCAGACTCCATGTTTTTTGACTTTCAAAACTTGAATTGTTATTAGAGGGTTATATGAACATGGTTTTGTTGTAATATGATCTTTATGATGATGTGTTTTATATGGGTTATGGTGTTAGGCAGGGATCCATTTTGTCACCTTGTTTTTTTAATTATATCATGTATATGACGTAGCAGTTTAACCTGCAGGTTATCTAACATGAGGCTAATTCATGTAAGTACTAACTCATTATAACTCTGTAACGATGCCCCAAACAGCACTTGTCTTCATATATGTGAGTTAATGTGTGCGGATTGCATGATGCCACCAACATTTGTCCTGTTACAATGTCACTTTGTAAACTGTGTTTGCATGACTTTGCTCAGAAATTGTTTAATAATTGCTAACAGCTAATTATTACCCCATTACTGTTAATCTTAACTGTTGTGTAAATGGGTATTCCTATTGGGCAACTGTTGCATTTATAAATACCTTGTGTCAAATTGATTTTGTTTTCAATTTACTTGAATCCTACTCAAGCAATGGCACTTCATGTATAAGAAAACAAATCTTCAGTGAATATGACCGTACCAATCGCAATTGTTGCTGATGTGTTAATTTGGGGTATCTTTGAATTTGTCAAACATGCAGTTATTCCGAATAATTTTCAACATTTCACAGATAATTCTAAAGTCAATAATGCAAAAGAGGATAATACTGGTATCATCGCAATTTATATCACATTGCAATATAGATACCATTGAAATGGCTTTAACAATGGAGCTTATCTGGTTATTTTTGGTAAAACAACTCTGGAATCTTCTTGCCCAGTGGGAAATCCTTCAGCTTTTCTTTGTAACAGTCTTTTAAAGTATACTACAATGTATTTGACTAAGAATTTTTGCTTCATACTTGAAACAGTTTCAGTAGTTGTGACGCAAGCTTACTGCTACATGTATGTTCTGCCTTGTATTTTTAAAATATGTTTTATTATATCTCATTCCATCTTATTTAATGTTCTCATGTACAGTATTAACTCCAAATGTAAATTGGTTGTGTGATAACATGTATTTGTGTGTATTAATGTTTCCGCGAACTATGTACTGGTTTATAATTTTTGGTGTTTCTCTTTTGATCACTGAGTAGTTTGACACCAACGTGGAGCTATGTAAGGAGATAGACCGTCTGAACAGAATCTTACCTGTGGGGGGACAGGAGACCAATAATGACCGTTGTGTTCCCGTGAGTAACATGCAGAAAGTACCATCCATCTCCGATCTGTCCGATGAAAGCCTTGGTAAGTTGATTTTACCCTTCTAAAATTGTACTCACAGAACTAACCTTGATTAATTCTTCATTCTTCATTTACCACTTCTATGCGCACACAGTTAAAGTTTGCAATTTGAAATAGTGGTGTAACTCAAATCAGCACTGCGTTAAAGCCCAATCAAACAAATTTGCCTGGAGGGTTTTATGGTATCATACATTGTTGCCACCAGGAGAGAAATTACCGTCAATGATGTGTCACTTTGTTGATGTGAACTTATGTAAAAAAAAAAAAAGTGTCCTGGTATGGATGAAATAATCTTAAGTACAGTGAACAACCCCAATCAATCAGACAATTTACACACATTTGCCTGTGTGTCTGTGGTAATAGTTCAATGATACAACCCTTTGGGCATGTGAACTTGTCATGAGAAAACAGTGCCCAAACCTGGGTGTAATATCCTAAATTTGGAACTTACACTAGAAACAAACTTTAATAATAAAATTGTTTCTGGAGATCAGCACAGTTTCAGGTCAATTATAGGTCACATGTTTTCTTCGCACCAGCACAAACACTTTTATAATGAAGATGTGGAAATGGCACAATAGTTTTAATCAATTCTTGATTATAACAACCGTTCAGGTGTTAGCTTTGGTTGAGATCACTAATCCTCTAACACATGTAATTTATACTGTTACTCTTTATTAACTTCTTTATCAATTGTTTTCTACTGTCTGCTTATGGAGGAACCTTAATTTTCCAACAGAGAGCTTTTATATAACACTTCATATTATTGTTGTGTTGCTGTTTATTTTTTTGAAGTACACCGCTGTCATATAAGTGAAATACCTTAAGCATTGTGTGTAACACCAATTATTTAAACTATCAATCTAAGATATGATCTTTAGTTTATAGTAAGGAAAAGTAAATAAGTGTTAATGAATATGTTCTGCAGTATAATAGTTATATAGTAAATAACAAAGGAGTCATTTTTGTTAGCGTGATTTAAAGTTCTTTTGCGGATAACTAAACTAAATTCTACATTTTTTGTGTTTTTTTAATTTTCTGTCATTGTAATGAATTGTATAATAATTGTGTTCGGATTTGAAAGGTAAGTAAGACAAGTACATAGAAACACCTCAACCAATGTCAAAAGACTGATAAAATGGTTTCATTACTCTGTCCAGACAGACTATTATATTTTATAAAGTGAAAGTGTAGAACAAATTGTTCCAGATGTGCCGAGGGTGAATTTTGCACATTAAAAAATGTAGGCTGGCACATAAACTGTAATAGCTGGTGTAATAAATCATCACTGATTGGTCCAAGGTCAGTCATTTCTCAAAAGCAATGACAATATACAAAAAGACTTATAAACTTTTTTTGATTACATTTACATCATAAAGCATTTTAGATTAGAGTGATAAAAATGAAAAGGAAATGACTAACGTCGGAATAATTTTACCTTATCGAATTAAGTACCATTGTTAACGTAGAAGTTTCTGTTCCATCAACTTAACTGAATGATCATAAAGTGACAAGGGATATTTGAAAATTATTAGCTACTTTTGTCTACTGTTTTTTCAAATCAATGTGAACATAAGCAGACATTGCTTTATGTATAAATTAAAGATTTCCAGAGACGTCTTTATGTTCCTGGAGTAGTTTTATTAGGTATCTCCTTGAGTTCGCTGACGGTTGTATAGAGCTTTCTGTTGCGCTCAGAGCTAAGGGGCAATGTGAAGCTGATCTGGTTGTAGCATCAGTGTATGTGATTATCCTGTGTGATCTTTGTTGCCAGTGGGGTTGACATGGTTTTCTTCCCCCATTGGGCTGGCACGCCATTGTGTAAGTGAAATAACCTTAAGTACAGCATCAAACCCAAATCAAACAAATCTCCATGAGTTTCCACCATACACCCACAGTGCAAAGTGGTCATATGAATGAGATACCCTTGTGCATGACATTAAACACATGCCGTTAAAATAAATATATGACTTCAACGTGGACCACTAAGGGCATAAATTGCCCTGTTGTTTTTTACTGTTTTTCTGACTGCAAATCCTTTGCATGGTTATGGTTATCGTAATGTTTACTATTGCAACAACATTATTATATATTTTTTTTAAATACCCTTGAGGATTCCATGGCATTAGACACCAATCAATGACACAGGATGTGAATTTAGTACTAAAAAAATTCTACCTTCTCTAGATAATGAATGGAATGAGTAGAATGGAATGAACAGATGGAGTCTGTCCTGTTCTGGTATTTAGAACAGTTTTCTGGCCTACAACAAATCGTAACAGGCAGGTTCTAAAATGTCTGAATGCAAACAGTTAAAGGGTTACAGAAGAAGCTGAAAGCCTCAAGTTTTGGATCAAGTGACAGCTCCTAATTTTCTATTGTGTTTAATAAAGGGCCCTCAAATCAGTTCACTTCATTATCTGATGATTCAATGGCTAATGTCATTGGCCTATAATTGAGAACCAGCAGGAGTCTCTATGATGCAATAGTCCGCATATTGTTCACACATTGTCATCAGCTCCTGGGTGTGACTGAATACCCCTTGAGCCGCAGAATCACCCAGAGTGCAATGATGTCAGAACTCTGAGGGAGAAATATCAACAATTTACATGTCACTTCAGAAGAGGTGATAGGCAGCCATGTCAGGTGTCCACACTACACATATCTTCATTGTCCACAGCATCCATTGACTAGAAGGTGCCATGATTCAGCAATTTATGACCAATCAAAATAAGACTTGATTCAGTTGAAGGGTCAAAGTTCATAGGTCCCCTGTTGACCTGCCAGTGAGAGTAGTTTATGTGACTGGGAATAATTCCACCAGAGTCAAACCACATGAATTACCTCTAACTACAAGTGATTAACTCTCTCACCTGCTGGCCGTAGTGAATCAATGACTGCCAGTGTCCACAAAGGACAAGGAAAAGTACCTGTTTCACTGTCTTTCACCAGTCATACTTAATTGCAATTGGAAAAGATTGTTTAAATCTGATACCTTGACTGCACATAAAGTATTGAAAGCCTTCTGGCATGTTGTTGCCTTTTGACCTTTTTTAGTCCAGCAATTAAGTCTCCTTTTATATCCCTGTAAAATGTCTAAATACTGGTTAGGTCTGATAATTACTGGGGTTAGAAGTGAATTATACAAAACACTGTACTATAAAACACCCATATTGATCCTGTTCATTATCCAAGTTAACACATTCCAAATGATCTAGTGTTGATTTAATTGAGCATGTTGCTTCCTGATTTGAGTCATCCCCTTGGAACTTACATAATAACTGCAGCCAAATCAACCTCAATGGCTTGTGATTTTATATCTTTGTTTAGTGTAATACTGTTTCACACAATGCTGAATTTGTTATCAACAGTGGTATGCTTGCAAGTACAAATTAGAGGTTATTTCTGCCCACAACTTGAGTTAAATACAGAAGTATGCTGTAAAAAAACCCATTAAATATTACGTATGTACATTAAGGAGTCCTCACCAATTAGGGCGGGTGTTGGAAGGGAACTTCCTGGTGCTCTCAAAGCTACGGAGCAACAGAAAGGTGATCTGTTTTACGATGTCTTTGTATTGTATATCATTGTGATCGTCCTGTCTTATCTTTGTTCTCAATGGCATTGAGCGTCGTTTCCTCTACTTATTGGGCACGTAGTCATCCTATGAGTGAAATAACCCAATCAAACAATCAGATTTGACCAATAAGACGTTAACCCTACATCAAGGTCTAAGTACCAAGATTTGTCTTTACTTTCCATAGTAAGAAAAAAATGTTTCGTACCTCTTATTTTTATAAATTGTTAGTCAATGGAGCATTATATTGGAAGTATTAAATAATACCTTAACTGCACAGCATCAGAGTTGTACATTAAATCTTTATGTAACAGTCTGTTGTCTTGTCCTCTAAACGAAGACACTAAGGTGTAGCACCATGCGAAAAAAAACCTGTATTAGGCTCAATTCTGTCTTGGTTTGTAGTTTATCTGGTAGGAAGATTAAATTTCGTCTAATATCTGGATAATACGGAGAAAAATCAGTTATCTGAAATCTGTTACTCTTAGTGCATGATGCATTATAATACAATTTGTTATTGTAGAAAGTTGCTTTTTATTCACAATAGATATTAACATTTTTCAAAGGTTTTAATTTTTATGGACAAAATACAACTCTATTAAACTCAGAACTGAATTGTTTATCTCAAATGGAGATTTGTTAACATTAATTTCTTCTCTCCAATTTGATATATAAAACTGTCCAGTGCCTGGCTGTGTTGCTTGTCCTGTAGCCCCATTCCTGTGGTGCCATTGTTTGTCTTATTGCTGCAGGGTGAAAGGTGCTCTGCTGTGTTTTCCCCTCTCCATATGGTGTCCCTTAAGCAGGCGAACTTGTCACCATGTCCTAGCTCTATGACTCACACTGTTAACTAAACAACAAATCTGGGTTACCACTAAAATATTTCTCTTCTCTATTTTCTATACACTTAGACCCCTACAGAGAGAGATTCAGCAGTTAAAATTAGACAGACTTTAAGTGCAATAGTTAAGAATATTCACTCAAAACAATACAGCTATGGGGCAAGTGAAAACACCACTACATACCAAGATATACAAAAATTGTCATTTTCATTATCTTTACATTTCTGAGTAGCTTTATACGCTACGTGTAGCTTATACTCCAATGTGAAGCATCTTAAAGTTGAATATTGTAAACTAAAAACGAGATTGGAAAAACAAATTAATAAACGGTCAATTTCTGCTATACTCCATGTAAACGTTTAATTTAACATTTATGTTGAGTAGCTCATCTGTTTCTGTTTTAATTTATTTAATACGATCCATGTATGAGTCTTAAACACAATTGCAAACATTGCATAGAGACTTATAACTTTGTTGTCAATAACATGGGTTTGTTGAATACAAATCGGTGAACACTGTTCTGGACATCTCTGAGTATAGTAGTAAAAGGGGCAACATGAAGCTCAAATTTTTTGTGGTTTCAGCGCTGAAACTTTGCACCACCAAACTGAGGGTCGGTGTATTTCAAGTATGGACTTTACTAAGCACACTAATTTTCCAACAGAGAAAAACACTTAATTTTATGGTTGTTTTAGCGCGGTAATTACTGTTGGATACACCACAGTCCTATAAGTGAAATACCCTTGGGCGCTGCGTTAAACACCAATCAATCCATCCATCTGAAACTTTGCTCAGTTCTTTTATTGCACCATGTCTGGTGTCTGGACTGTGCTGCTCATATAAATTGTCATTGCATGCCGGCATTGACATCAAGGACTGTGCTGCTCATATAAATTGTCATTGCATGCCGGCATTGACATCAAGGACTGTGCTGCTCATATAAATTGTCA
>JAQQZZ010000021.1:1042047-1053932 GCA_030265115.1 Mopalia vespertina
TTCGGTGTGTACGTGAACTAACTGTATTATAAACAACATGTAGTTTGAACGAAAAGTTTAAGTTTTTTGTTTTGAATCTTCAGCAGAAGTGTTTTTACGTTGCCACCCATGGGTCTGGTAACACGAAAGTATATGTCATTAATCAGCGATGGAAGTCCAGTTTTGTTTTTATTACTGGCTTTTCCGAAACATTCGCCTATTTACTCGGAGTCTTTCACTGTTTTTGCTAAATACTTGTCTCTGTTATATTTTAAAAGGATAGCCCATGGACGATGCTAGCACGTAGTTTACATGTCCCGGAAATTCGTAAAACGCCTGAGTTTGTGTTGTAAAAACATGCATTTTTACGATTTTCTAGTGTTAACTCGGTCGGGCCTTTACAACAAAGCACTGCTGAGCCAACATTGATTCCCTCTTTTAGCCTGTAAGCGTATGCCGTTGCCTATCCCTCTTATATTGGTGCCAGATTAAAGTAAGCTTATACGTGTATCTTTGCATATATAGGCCTACTTGGATCATGGCAGTTAACTTAAAAATTTATAGATATCATATACAGAGTAAGATCAAATACAGACCTGATGGATGTTACATTAGTTATATGTCAGCTAGATTAAATAAAATATTAAAAAGACTTCTGGTTGTTGGCATAATCCCTAACATATGTCTGCAAATGTCATTTCGAGTTAAACTTGGTTGGCTACTCTGCACCGACAAGGCACAAAAATGCCGAAACATGTTTACATTCTCTCACCTTATGTTCCCTTCACTTGATTATATTACATACATGTATCAGTTGGGTAATTTTCTTTATTGGTCTGTTTGGATTATGCTTGTATTCCAAGTTGTTCTACGGACAGTGGTCTGCAAATAAGTTGTGAAGATCAGGCAAATGCAAGTCTTGATACCATGCCAATCAGACATCAAAATGGCGCTGTGTTAAAATAGGATGATTTAATATGGAGAGAGTGCCTGTTTTTTTTATAAAGTGGGAGAAGAGAGAGGGTGGGGGGAAATGGACCGCGCCCGAAGTGGGTATGACAAAATATACACCTCTGCCGCAATTACTATATACATTATTAGGTTACACACTAAACGTAAGTTAGAAATCAAAGTTATTTTCCAAGGGAGATAATTAAGTCTCTTTAGAATCACACACATTCAAAACTTGGAGGTCTTCAGTTGCCGAGGTATTGATGAGTTTCCTCCCCCCTCTTTTAAAGACAAAATGATTCCATAGTCTTTATATTTGAGAAACCTACGCTGCGGAACCATAGGTTAAGATTTGTAGAATAATTTCCTGCACAAACTCACTCATATTACTCGCTTGTGTTGCACAAGATTTGGTGCCTTCATTCATAGATTTGATATGTTTTAAGCATTTCCCATCAATACCAGAAAGGACAAGTTTCAGCAGTTTCAAAGGGCACCTCTCCAAACACCACAAGGGTTACTCTTAATACACGGACAGCACAGTACGATTTCCGTTTTATATTATAGTGCGGTATTTGTCTAGTCACATCTCCTGTATTATGCTGTATAAGTGCCAATCTGTCACACCTCTTATCTCCATTCATGTTGTATAAGCCTAATTCCCTGTTTTCTTGCTCACTCTTTCTACATGATTAACACCACGCTAATCACATTTTGAGACAAACCCGCATCGTCCTCCCACAAACCATCCGTTTGAATGAGGTCACCACAATTTAAAACATGTATGTAAGTATTATAGTGAGGTAGTCGAGAAGCTGATGCTGGCCTAACAGAATAATGTGTGGAAAGTCAAAAACTGATAAACATCGAGAATATCCAATCACGTAATCAACAGGTCTAGTTCCTTTTGAAGGTGATCTTTCCCAACTCCGTGTAATAGCCCCAATTATACCACTGATAAAACATTATTTCATCGACAGGCGTAAAGTAGTTTGTAAACCCAGTTATTAATCCCAGTAAGTGACGATCCGGTGGCTCACGCGAGAATATGTTTTTCATTGACAGTTTAGAACTGTCCAGTTTCGCTAATTCGTATAGTTGAATACATTTATTTTCTAATAGTCACGGCATTCAACTTTCTCCGAAGGTATGTCACTTTGTCCAACAATGTGTTTTGCAGACTTCTTATTCGCAATTATTGCATAAATAATTTTTTTGTGGTTCTGAATTCAATGCTGAACGGAAAGGCTGTACCCTAAATGTAACAAGCATATATGACATATGAGTGTGTCATATAGGTAAATTCACTACCTGTTGGACAGCATACACTGATCAAATAGATAAAAAATGAAGGCACCGGAGCTACATATATACAAGTGTAAACCCGTCTCGCATCCATCGGTAGCATGAAAATATCTTTTTTTTTTTTTTTTTACGAATATTCAAAACCGTATTTAAAGATCCATACACATTAAGGGTTTTTTGATTGAGATTCTATAGCATAAAAGGTAGATTAAATTTTATAGTTGATCGATTTCAGAAAACACTTTAATTCTCATGCACTTTTATGTAAGCACAAATATACCTGATTGATAACTATCCAGTGTCGCGTGCGACCGTGAGCGCATTTCAGGTTGATTTATTCAAATTTTATATTTTGTGATTGTATCGTAATACGTTTTTTCTGTTACTAGTATTTTCTTCCCTCCCTATATACTCTGGGTTCACAAAACACACACGTGGAGATTTTATTATAATTTAAAAAAACCGGCTTATACGAAATATAAAGACATTTGTACAGAAAGGAGATACTCGTTCAGATTGCCGGCATGGCGATATATAATTATACACAAATGTAAAATGTGTTAAGTTCATATTTTTGGAACACCCCGAACATTTAAAAGTCGAAATCTACTGTGTTGTTCCTTTGATGACATTTTAATTGAAGGCATTCTAATACTCCGCGGGAGTGGCTGATACGGGTCATGTGACAACACGTATACCTTGTCATATCAGAAATCTTATATTATACAAAACAATGGCCGTACGATTTTGATTCTTTAGTAGCACACGGAGTCTATAAATTAGATTGGAGATCTAGATTACCCCCCGTTAAATTTGGCTTTCGTGTGTTTTTGATTTCTCTTTTCCTGGACGTGTCTTGGCGTCACGTTAACAAAGACCCACAACGTCCGCCATGGTGCAATCAGACTCGCCCGTTTAATTTATTTATGCTTCTATCATCCAGATAAGCGATGCCAAATATTCTATTCTTTTCCAGCTGCAGTTCTAACAGAATCATATTACGGTATGAAATCGGAGAGAGAATAAACTTGACACTCCTGTCGTGTGATTTATGTTCAGACTCCCCGCAAAGATATACGTGTATACATAGATGTCTGTGTACTGTAAACTTACTATTTATTCCAATAGAAAATTAAAAAACCAAAAATAACTAATTTTCCTGACTTTAACTTTGTTTAGCCAGAAAAATAAGTATAGTGATATAAATAACTATATTTAAAATGTTAAATTAAACTTATTTTCGTTTGAATATTTGTGAATAATGTTTCATTTTTGCGATGAAATCAAATTCGTATATAAGTCCTCACTGCATATTTATTTTTAATGTGCAGAAAGAAAATTTTGTTTTCCATCACCAGGATTCGAACTCGGGTGTTTAGTCGTAGTTTTAATATTGTTGTTTTATTATGTTGATTTGTCCACGCATGCGAATAAACATGCTTAATTAACATATCCAAATCCATATCGAGGGAAGCTGATCCAAACGTTGATAATCAGAAAAAGTCCCAGAACCAGGTGTTTCGGTGGATTATTCTTCCCTAATATTTATGTTTGATTTTTTTCTGTCTCTCTACATTTACACAAATAAAAAGACAAACATGTTTATATTTTGGTTTTGGTTCTTTTGCATTTACTTTTTAAATGAATAGACTCGCCGGTACATATAAATACACACCTAATGTGTATAAGCGAGTGTATAAAAAATATAAAAACCTCCAAATGGCAAGATATATATATGCCTTTACACACTGCCGAGGATTGAGTCTTAAGTTTAATCAAAATTACAAGATGTAAGCCATTCAAAAAGTTATTGGCCTCATGCTGGAGCAACATCGTATAAGTGAAACAACCTGAAGTAAAATGTTAAATCCAAATTTAACAAAATAAAACCAATTTTCATTGTTTTTGAAGCAGGTTTGGATATGACCTGTTCAATTTTCTAACGCTATCATTCCACAATACAATTATTATATGAAGTTGTACAACATCAACTTTTACCCAACAAATGATGCTGAATTTATCAAGTGCGCAAATGTTCACTACTTTCTCTCCTCACAAAGTAACCTCCAAATTTGGAAATCCAATCTTTACATTTCTGACAAATTGACAAAATGGTAAGGTAATCTTCTGGTATAGAGATTGTGAGCGATACATTGACTGTTCCGACTGTTCCGACATGATGTGACGGTGTATCAGCCATCTTTGTAATGCCGCTTGCATATCTGAGGTATTGTTGTGATTTCCACTTATGACTCCAGCAGTCGCGGTTGCTTGAAATATTTACGCATTGGTTCATTTTCAACGCCAAAGTCATTTCAAAACATGAGTTTACATCAGTCTCTTTCATTTACACCGTCCGCAATGTGTAACCGTCATGCATAGACTTAATTCAATCCATCAACACTTTTTTAAAACCGCTGACCCAATACACCCATCGTCGATGGTAGTATATAAGACTTGCGGCATCTTTCTCTATTTAAGCAGGTTAACTCCTGGCCGGAAGACAATGGCTTGACTCCAACTCGGAAGTCAGGAACTATGTTTCTTAAATTTCTTACTTTCTTGGATTTATCCAGCTTGTGATTTGGCAAATCATGGTGTATTTTATTTCCACGCTTGATTGTGAATTACATTCTGGCGAATGTATGGTGTAAACTTTTTTTAATAAAAATCCAGGAAAACAGGGGATAATGAGCAAAAAGATGACTCGGTGATATCTTAGCTTTGTGGACATAGCCCTGTGACCCTGTTATTGGACCGTGTACCGGCTGACGCCATCTTGGATAGTGACGTCATTCCTGAGGTCCCCGAAACGCATTTGAGGCTTTTCATACCTGCAAGGGATTTCCCTCTTGTGTGAGAAACCCAAATGGAACACCACATCGTAATTGATATATTTCAATGTACCAGGGTTTTATCTTCATGGCTCACTATTTTTTTCCGTTTATCCTGTAATATTAAAGGCATTAGTGGCAATTTTCTGGCAAACATCCCAAAAGCGAAAAGGGATTTTATCATTTGGACGGAAATTTGACAATACACACTTCCACATGCCCCTAGATGCTCTGCCAAATATTATCGACATGTGACGATTATTTATCTGAACTTTAAGTGGCAAATTCTCTTGCGAGCACTCCTATAGCGAAAAACGATTCCCTGTCTTCAACGCGTAAATTCGACATAAACAGTTTCTCATTTGGACGAAAATGTTATAATATACACTAACATATGCCTTTAGACGCATTTTCAAATATAATGACAATGTACAAACTATTTATTTTGAAATTCAAGACTCTATTACTTGATCCACTTCGTTGCACCATCTCAACATTAGATCAGTTTACATGTGTAGTGTTTTGTTGTGGCGAGTAGGTGTACACACAGGCACGGTACGTGCCCTAACGTGCGTCGTGTTGTAAGGTAAATCAGATTCAGTTTTCCATACTGATTCTGACTTTTTTTAAAGGTGCACTGGCGTAGTAAAACCCTGTTCAGACTGAGTAGATTTTTTAAAGAAATATTTATTTAAAGAATAACTTTTAGAATGACCAAATTAGTCACCGATAATTACCGATACTTGGCGAGAGCAACCGACTAAAATCTAACCGGCGCAAGACAGACGATTCTGCGAACAGACTTACATACATGCGCACAACATACACTCTACGTCACCCTTTCTATTAAAATAGGATACGGAGATGCATACTTCTGGTAGAGCCCATTGAACCATTCTGGATGATAGCCGTGCTGCAGTCGTCCAGTCGCCGTGTTCTGGTGCCACCTATACCTGTCGGTGTTGTTGCTTTCATTATTTTGCCAGGCACGCCTCCATGTGCAGTAAGAGACACCCATGGTCCATTTTGATTTAAATATTTGACTGGCGGCTTTTCACATCCGATTGTTTAGACGAGGGGTGTGGTTTTGTTAATTATCACTAACCTATTTTCCAAGCCAACAATCTGTATACGTTTTCTGGCTCATTTTTAGAACCGTAGAAATGTCAGACTATACAAATTTATAAGCGACACTTATGGTTGCAGTTCTACAAATCGATTCCAAATACCAAGATAGAATACATATTATAAAACAAAGTTGGTCAGACGTAAGGATATTTCCATGAACATTGTTCTCTACAGTATAAAGGAATATAGAACATTTATAATAGGAATCTATTGATGTATGGAGCTGCATGTAGGCCTATATATTAGGTCTTCTATAATTATGTTCAGATGTCGATATAACAGCCACCCAGAATATGACCGATTGGATATCTCTGTCTACTTTTCTTCTTTTGCCAGTTTCCTTAAAAAAGGTAGCTATTTGGGTCATCAGGTTAAGCCTACTATTTTGTCGTCAGTGTTTTCTATCGAACCTTGTAAACTTTTGTCAGAAGGCCTGTCTTAAATCAATCTGCGCTATGTTCATTTTGACGGCGACACTATACCACGGCCAGTTAGATACCATCACACCTCAATAGACGCATCAGGTTTTTCCAACTGGAATAATTTACAGTAAATACCGTGTCGATAAGAGCAGAATTATTTAACCTGTTTAGCATGGCGTGAACAAGTCCAATAAACCTTGGACCTATACCCATATAAATAACAGTGGTCTTCAATATTCACCCACGGACAGCTTTTTGATCCAATTCTCTGTAAGAGAACCCGTTAGTGATGCCATAGCGCGTGAAGTCGGTAAACATTCCACCTACGTCAATAAACCTTTGTTAAAACTCATCACGGGTTGTCTTCTTAAGTCGTTTGCTATGTTTATCTTCTTTTTCCCGCTACTTCTAATTCTTAAAAAAAAAAAACAATACTGAAAAATCTTATAAAAGTCCTAGGATTATATTATTTGTATATTCTATATTTCGCCATGTATTAACACTCGGCCGGGACATTAAGCTCCGGTATCCAAATCGTCCGTCTTGTTACTATAGAGTAATTCTATATACTTACAATCACCCTTGTGTTATTTTGTTCATCTTTGGTGGAAGTTAAGCAATTGTCAAAGAATGACTTCCTCTATGTTGAACTTGGCAGATCAGTCATATACACAGGCCGATTTTATATTGGGAGTCAATTCTGGATGAAACAAGTAGAAGCTGATAAACGCAAAATTGTAAACTGAATGTATACGGAATTGTTTTTCGCGTGTTGTAACCATAGCGATACAAATTAGGTTTGCAAATTTCTAGATCTTCTGAATCAAGTTGATTTTGGTTAAGCCGGGATATATGAAGGAGTGGACCATGTTAGCACATTTGTCTCACTGGTAAAGCAATGTTTTCTTGTATATTAATATTTAACGTCGAGAAAACAGATTGCCGCATTCACTATGAGCGAGATTTTACAGTATTTGACATGTAGCAATTTTGCTTTTCAGACTTAGATATTTTTTATTGTGGAGAAAGACAATTTAAAATTGTTTGTCTCCACGGGGATTCGAACTCGGCTGTTGGATAAATATAGATTTGTCTCATAATGTTACGGTGGACGTGCCGTCGACTACAGATCGAAGTTAGTCGGTTGGGTCAACCGAAAACCATTATTGTACAGGAACGGCAATGTATGAAAAATGTTTGAAAATCCTGTACTGTACTCGTGTAATTGTCTACTCGACCTTTTTGCTGACATCATTTGGAGTGACAAAAAAAAATGTCCAAACAGTCACTATATTTTTTATTTTTGTTATGAAATAAATGCTCAGACAAATGCCTTCTCTCTAAAAAGCAGCACTTTGCCTTACTCCGACTGAAATTTATACCATGCACAACAAACAATCAACAGAGATACACTCTTTTGACATTTAAAATGTCTCTGTACTGTGTACGTCATTATATGCACTCTGAGGTTTGATAACTGACCAATATTCTATAACAACTTCAAGGGAAAGATAATTGTTTTTCGACCGTAACTTATCGTTTTTATTGCATATTTTCAAAGACAAACATCTGTATTGCATTTGCATTCGAGTAAGCATAGCCGTTAATTAGTTAATTTAACAGGCGGGACTGAAGTCATTGTTCCAACACACGGTCGGTCACCAGTGTGTCCGTTTGCCTATGGATGCATTGGAAGGCATCTATAACAACACGGCGTATACTTAAGCTTGGTCTTTAAAAAGTGCAAGTTTAATCTGGTGTATACATATGAAAATAGCTCTTTGAGTTACACATACGTTTAGCATGTTATCAGCTGACATGCGGTTTTAAAAAATCCGGTTTTTAGTACCAGGTTGATAGGTACAGGTGGTTGTTTATTGTTGTTGTTTCGCTTGGGGACGGAACCCTCACTTTCGGCTTAATATGCACCAGTGCAGGCGATAGGGGGCAGCCACGACTAGATGACATAACTATCGTGTTTTGAAACAATGACGTCAGTTCCGCTTTTTAAATTAACTAATTAACAGCTATGCTGATTCGATTGCAATTGCAATACAGATGGTTGTCTTTGAAAATATGCAATAAAAATAATAAGTTTAGGTCGAAAATCAGTTGTCTTTCCATTAAGTGCATTCATAGTGCATTTTCTTGTCCTTTTTCTGCAGTAGGAAGACATAGATCTGTATTCTCCCCCTTTGAGTTGTTCGACATGCAGTGTTATGTTTGATGATTTGATAACTGCTAGAAGAGGAATGGTAGATTGAATTATAATGTGCTTAACGGTGTTCAAAACCAAATGTATATACTGTTTTTGACGAATGAAAAACACAACAAAAATAAAATAATTAAAAAAAATAAATCTTAGCCCTGAGTATAGACTTGTATATATAGACGGTGACTTACTACGAATTTCCCTTTATCAACCCACGTCACTCCGAAAATAAAGCCCAATTATTAATTGTTGTTGAAAGAATCAAGTCTGCTGGACCCATTTGCTTTCCATTTATACCGGCGCATGCCCATCGTCGCTGAATCAATACTGTACTAGCTACAAGTTATCCAGGGGAGCATTACATGAACAACGTTAGGATAGGCAAACGTTTCCTTCTATTTGACCAAGTCGTTTGTCCATTTTATTATTAACGAGTATCAATTTGGATGGGTTAAACATATAGCCAGTTTAACTGAGGCCGGGGAATGCAATAGACCGCGAGTCAAGGCGAGTCGCAGTTGATTTCTCATTCGATTTAATAGTCTAACAGCTGGACCATTCTGAAGGTTCCTGTGTTTTGCCGACATTTCATGCTTTCCTAGGTTTTAAAGTTTATTATTTGGACAACAGCACCGATCATTATGCTGTTCAATTGTCCGTGTACAGGCTTCATGTCAGACGAATTTATGGAGCAATTGCATGCAAGAATTGAGGTTCGGAGTTGTCATTGAAAGTAAATGGTAGAGTATTGAAGGACGGGACAGTAACTGATGGTGTCACCTGAGAGGGGGGAATTCCACTCGATTTCCTTGATAGCCCTGCTCAGTAAAGAGGCAGTGAATAGGGGAGATGATTTGGCTTTCTCCAACCATCAGCCCCAATAGAATCAGCACTCTAACTAACTGATCATGTTACATCAGCGTCACTGGACTCCGATAAAAGGGCGGTCACAAAAGGAGATCTATCAAAATGACACAGCTAGTAATCACAACTCAATCCTCTGGTTTTCTCTCCACACTATAAAGTCTGTTAAAATTTGGCTATAGTTTCCAGATAGCTTGCCCACGACAACAGCCTCCAAAAGTCACTCAGTACGAACTAACATATTATCTGATAGTTATCTCCAAATAGCGGGTATAATTGAGAAAATCCTCCTAAAACACCTGCGTTTGTGAGGGAATACAATTGAATGAATACCTCTGAAAACCATTTCACTTTGACCCCAAATTGTCAGTATTTTAAACGCACGCGACACCTCCATGCTATATTTGTGCACGCCATTGATACTTTCACAAACCGAAAACCTGACTTAAGTCTTTCCTGGTAGATTCTTTAAAATATAACGGTTAAATGCTTAAATCATTTTTTACAACGCCTAAAAAGAATGAACCTGTAAAGAAATACTTAAAATGCTTTGATAGTATGAAATTCAAAACAAATTCAAAAGTTAAATGCTTTTATGACTTACGTATGAATTATTTTTATATAAAACACTGACTTTTCAGCACTAACTCATGTACTACGTATATCGAGAACTTGTTGAATTCACAATTACTATGAGGTTTAAGCGAAAGTTTTATGAACGAATTGCGCATGCCAACTGAAAATATTCTGAGCTCCGAACATATAACATCTGAGACTTAAACGAAATAAATATATTTGTGCCATCAACTAACTCTTCCCACTATCTGTTATAGAGAAATATACGGTGGCCCATAAAGGACATAACTATTTTTTAAAAAGTTTTGTATTATATATTTATTGTTTTTCTTCTATATTCACTAAGGTTAAAAAATATTTTCCACACGGATTGACAAAAACTTGACACTCGGTTTAAAATAGTTTTCACTTGGATGGAAATTGATTTATCATCAGTGTGGAAAATAATTTCAACCCAGATGGAAAAAAAATCTCATTCGGTATGGAAAATATTTTTCACGTGTATTGAAAATAATTATCACCCTCTTAGATACTATTTTTCTTCTGTTTGGACTTTTTCAACATGTGTGGTAATTACTTTCCATCCATGTTGAAATGATACATATATCTTTTTGTGGAACTAAGACGGATGATAAATACTATCACCAAGGGTGGAAATTATTTTCCAGCCGTATGAAAATTTTTAAATCAATTTTACACGGATGGCAAGTAATATCAACATGGGTGAATATTATTTTCCATCCGTGTGAAAATTATTTTTCATCCAACTTGAAATTAATTTTCACTCACCACGGGTCAATATTATTTTCCATCCGTGTGGAAATTATTTCTCATCTAGGTGGAAATCAATTTTCACACGGATGATAAATCAATTTCCATGCAAGTTAAAAATCATTTTAACTCATGTGATAATTATTTTCCATCCTTGTGGAAACTATTTTTGAACTGTCAATCGATAGTGTTGCTGAGTTGTCTGTTTTGAGATACATGGGCCTCCGAAGATTATGGAGAGCCGCTCATAATTACTCCACCCACTTATACGAAAAGTTGTTTTTACTTCATAAGAAAAATATCAGAGATTTTGTAACGAATCTGTTGCTGTTGTTCTGTTCTACAGATAGGAGAAAACGGCGTCTAAGCAATATTTTCATCATCTTATTACTACAGCTTTTACCCCCAAAAGACCGTTAATGTTTAACCTCGTTAAATACGACGATTTGTGATTTTCTACAGGATTGCGAATCTTGAACATGAATAACTTATCTTGTTAACAAAATTTGTTTTGGTTCAAGCCTTTTTTAAATTTTTTTTTTACATCCATATGGTTTTTGGTCCAAGATGTATTTGCTTCAAGATTCACGAGATACACGACCATCCAAACTGATGACGTTACCAATAGTAAACACAAGGCTCTGGCATACTACACGACCATCCAAACTGATGACGTTACCAATAGTAAACACAAGAGTCTGGCATACTACACGACCATCCAAACTGATGACGTTACCAATAGTAAACACAAGGCTCTGGCATACTGCACGACCATCCAAACTGATGACGTTACCAATAGTAAACACAAGAGTCTGGCATACTACACGACCATCCAAACTGATG
>JAQQZZ010000021.1:1054032-1106208 GCA_030265115.1 Mopalia vespertina
CCCCCCCCCCCCCCCCCCCCCCCCCCCCCCCCCCCCCCCCCCCCCCCCCCCCCCGTCTCAGGAGGGGCACATACCCCCTCTTGTCCCCATCCAAATTTTGGCGCCGCCACTGTGCCCGACGAGGGGAAAGAGAGCGGCAAAAAAAGCTTCATCTGAACAACGTTCAACAATTTCTCTTACCGTACCTGGTCTAAACCCAACTTCAACAAATTATGTGGTAGATACTTGTCAGTAACGTATTGATTAAAAAAATCAACAACAACAAAATCTCAATTTCTCTATCAACGTTTATATATCATTAATATCTTTATTAGTCTTTGTTCAACCCCTAAATGTAATTTGAAAGTCAGAATCAGAAAGACAAGAACGATATGCTCTTAATTTATACGATTTGTGTTTTTGTTTTACCCAATGCAAGGAAAGTGCTGTTCTCGTATAAAACCTTGATTGATTTCGAGGTCCGTTTAAGATTTATTCACCACCACGCGAGAAGAACCAAGTCAAAAGACGTATAGGAGCCGCGTATGAGCTGGTGGTCCTGTAAATGCAATAGCGCAGAAAAGCGACCCATGTTAAATTGATGGATATATTGATTGGTATTTTATCTATATTACACCGAGCCAGCCCAAAGGTATAGAAGAAAACCACCGCTGACGTCACCGGTAGAGCTATTTTGAGGTTTGGCGCATTTATATTCAGTATCCTATTAACAACACACTATGTTCTTCACTTATTCGATATCTACCCTTTCCCCAATGTGTCGTCTTAAATATTTGGGCCTATTAGGCCTACTAACCCGCTATCCAATTTCAAAACAACCATAACCACACAATGTTTACCCAACTCAGAAAAGGAGACACCCTTTGTAAAACACAACCAATATAAAATTTGACGATACAAGACAACTACTGGACACTGAGGCACGCAATGATCATCCTTTGATGTACAGATAGTCACTCAATTATGGAAGCCGGTTAAGGCCATGCTAATATACAACCTAGTAGGCCTATAGACGACGAGGCGATGCGCGAAGTTGCAAAGCGATGCATTAATTTGCAAAACAATTGGCTTAGTTGGGAAGCGGTGCATTAATTTGCAAAACAATGCGCTTAGTTTGGAAGCGGTGCAAGAAGTCGCGAAGAGATGCGCAACTTCGCTTCGCGCATCCTTTCGCAACTTGGTATATAACTTCGCGCATCGCTTCGCAACTTTACGCATCGCCTCACCACTATAGGTCTTTAGGTTGTATAAGCATGGCCTTAACTAGATGCGAATACGTATCTTATATAGACTATACAGTATATAGACATACGAGGTGCAGCTGTACAAACACTTTAGAAATAAGGCCTGCCTCTGAATACTAAATAATATTGAAACCGCATGACCTTATTACCGCAGAAGACATTTTTAGGCGAGTGTGGTACTGCTGAGAAATGATTGATTTTGACATGAAAATGGACGTCGAGTGGTTGTTTTATGTGTCGGTCTAACCCAAAAGTGTTCAAGGAAGAAAACGAAATGGTTTAAGTCACGATAAGGCCATGCACTTTTTATATATTAAAAGATAAAGTGCAGAATCATGGTAGCGTTCTGCTATTTCTAAATGCTAGGAAGATTCATGCAGCATAGCTAGGCCTTAACCAGATTCCATACTCAATAGAACTCCGGCATTTGGGAGCTTCACTGGAGATGATTCCTGCGGACGTGAGGGTGGTATATGTTCCACCTATGATAAAAAATACTTGAGAACATTGCCGTTAACGAACGGTCCTCATACTGACATCAAAAAAACATTTCTTTACGTTATCGAGTTTTTTGTCCAGAATAAAGGGCTGGTAACTTAGGGACGTATATAGACGTGCTCGCGGAGGCGTTCGCTACTGGCCAGTATTTTCTATTTGATAACGCGGAGGGCTAAATTCAATTATATTCTGTAATTAATGAACGCAGTTGGTTTCCCATGAACAGGGCTGGCTCGTGACTTTAAGAATGCAAATTCCATGTTCCTATATAATGTACGGTATTTCCCATACCCTTTCCAATGCACACAACTGAAAACGCCCCATAAAATGTTCAATCCATATTATTTATTTATTGTTTAGAATAGTAAGCTTCTCTTCCTTAGCTGTAAATGTGACAAAATCCAATACTAAAATGTCTTTTGCAGGAACCTAAAAAGGATCTATTTTTAATCAGATTAGTGCCAGTCTGTTCTTCATTTATTACGAATCAGGGGAGGCTACTCTTAAATGTACATTTGAGGAGTTGCCTTTTCTTCGGCCATTTCATTATGTAATCAATGAGAAAGAGGATTGGCAGAATAAGGAGTGATCTCGATTTTTTTTTTTGTGGTTGAAAGGTGTGGCACATTGTTATGAAACTTTGATTGTGTTTATCTCTGGAGCTGTGCTTGATTTTCTCATCCGTAGTGATCGCAAATTTTGTTTACTATGAGTAATATTTAAAAATGACTCATTGAAGAGATGACCAATAAGGCAAAGGATGGGCATTGTTTCATGTCATTTCGGTATGTCCATTCTATTGCGTCTCGATATTCTTGTTTCCTTTTATCTGAAACACGCACTCAAAGCCACTATCAGTTAATCCAAACAGTTAAATAGACTCTGTCTCGCCACAAAGAGCGGAAACCCGATGAATCAGACTGTGTGCCAAAGGTGTTATATACGCAGTTAGACTAAACAACGCAATAGCAAACGAACAAAGAAAATATTTTGTTAATAGATAATTAATACAGTTTTAAGTTATTGATTATTTTAAAAATAATAATTATAATATGATAGTCGTTTTATACAAAATAGATTTTATAATATTAAATTATTGAATGCAATTGCCTCTGATTTTTATCTAAAAGAATTCAGATTGAGTTATGAATTGTTCAGCGGTACAAAGGCCGTTGACCAGCCGGTCTGAACTAATTGTCCTTCCTTACATGACTCCTGCCACATTAAGATTAGTACAGAAGCAGACCCACACAATTAAACACTGGGTATAACAATATTATTATGCGCATAAAGAAATAAACCTATTGAAGAAGCTGCGGTTTTGCCGGAAGTGTTTTTCTGTTTACGGTTTGGGCACAATAGTGTCTACACTAATTAACACATCTTTCAATCATCTCGAAAACTTGCAAGTATTTAGCAGTACATTTAAAATTGCTTTAAAAAAACTGTCATGAGGCAAGCCATTAAAGCATGTGTTTTATTATAAACTGGCTTTTCCTTCTTAATAAAAATACGAGGTTAACCGTACTTATGAATAATTACTTAAATTTTTTTCAATTGTACTCTGTTGACCCGTGGCGTTATATTATGTACTTGATAACCTCTGAAATGCCGTATTCGCATTAGATGAGAAACGAACTGTTTAACAGGCTGCGGTTGACATAAAATTTGCAAATCTGACAAACAGATCGTCTTTCTTAAGTCACTTCAACTTGCTAAAGTTTTTCCCATCTACGCTGAAATTTTGCCTTAAATTGTGAACATTTTTTTTCTGAATAAAGTCAACCGCAGAGTTGGGCGAGGAGACCGGAACCCTATCTTGTTTCCCCTCAGGCTGAAATCGGAAAGACACCCTTTGTCCATAACTTGTGTCTTTTTAACAGAAGGCGCATGTTTTATATCGGACCAATTTATGAAGGACCTTTATCAGGAATGTTTTTAATCTAAATGTGAATTGAATATGGGAAAGCAATCCACTCTGGAGGAAACCGCACTGAATCAAGTTTTGAGCCACAATGGTACAAGTAAGTGAAGAAAAAGTTTTATAGCACATGCATAGACGTGAATTTTATACTTATATAAAGCACCTTTATTTTACCACGTGGTTCGTGGGGCTTATTGTTTTTGCTATACCGTTGTTAAATATACGTGACCATAACGTGTCGTATATATATATGATAGTTTTGCTTTCCGCTGTGTGTAAAATTGCTACGTAGAGCAGAATTACGGACAATAAAAAAGACTGAAATCCGCCATTTTGAATAACATTCCTGAAAGACGGGTTTCAAGCTATCTGGGGAATTAATGTACCAGCCAGCATAGCTTATTTTATGTATTTATTCTTTACGCAATGCATTTAATCACAGAAGTTAGTATTTATTTCCTGAGCAGAACGAAAACAGAAGATTTAACAAAAATGTCTGCAATATATTCCTTTGTTTTCCAATGGTATATATTCAAGAAAGCTTCACGAGACAGGAAGTTCTTCAGATAACTAAATCATACATATGCATGTTTTCCTAGAAAAGTTCATCAGTAGAATCTTGGAGAAAATGTCATCAGTTGATATGACCCAGTGAAAACGATAAGCTTATTCTTAAACTAAAAAAGAAAATCAAAGTGCAGGAGATTGAGTAGACAGCATAGTTGTTTCGAAAAGTCGTGCAGGGAGTAAGCGGATAGCTTTATTATTTGGTTTGTGCCTGTTTAGTTATTTAACTATTTGACGGAGTCTTCGTTGTATATATGTTACCCTATATATCAACCACACCATTATTTAATAAAAGATAATAGGAATATTCGCCAAAAAGGTTTTGCTTAATACTTATTGAGAAATGATTTTTTGGAACATCTATGATATAATAGTTAATGTATGGACATACAAAGGTTATGGCACGAAATGTCCACCATATAATACATGACCAAACTAACGAGTTAATAAAAGGTTTTCTCCCGCACTCTAGACACAACGTTACGAAATTGCGGTTTACTAATATACGGGGTAGTACCCATCAGCTAAGGCTGGCTTTATAAAGCTGATGCCTGGTAAAAGGGAAAAAAAAGTTATAAGTAATATTGGTGCTGTGAATTAAACAGTTTGAGATACGCTATTTACAATTGAGCAGAATGAGCTTTACGCTGTTTTGAAACGTTATAGAAAGAAAATAGTGTAAATAATTATTGCCAGCAAATAAATGCATTCATTTTTTGTGGCACTGTAAAATATGCGTCCTCAAACCCCTCGGAAGTTCCCGAATGTACCGCGTAGTGAAGATACCGCATTGACCAGAATCTCATGCGGTTTACCCGATCGCTGTTAAATGTGATTCATGAACAGTATTTTTTTTTACAACTATTCATAGTTAGATGTCTAACATTGGGTTTTAACTAAGACAATCCAGCATGTTTACATATTGTTTAGTATATATTCTTTTTTTACTATTTTACTGTACTCCAGATTGAAACCATTGAAACTAAATTGCAAACTGGCATATATGTCATATCTGCAGTATTTGTAACTTGTGTTATCCGTATGATTTGAAAATAAAATATTTTGCAAATTAGTTTTCAAAACACGCGGGACAAATTTATATAACCGCAGTTGTGTATTTTTTAATATTCAAGTAAAGTTTTAAATAGTTTGTCGAACCAAATGTTGTGATTCTACAGGTCACCTTGTGACCACATAGATTCTGAACCATATTCTTAAAGACCAATGCTTTCATGATATTCGTGTCTCAATATAATTGACAATATGTAGAATTATATAAGTGTTACATCCATTCTGGGATATCCATGGTATTCAAACACAGTCAGGATATTCTGTACGTAGAAATCTTTTAACGAACCTTTGACAGCGACATATTTTGTCACCGTATCAAATATTTATCAATATATTATATAATTTGATAGATCAATAAGAATTTAGTGACGCCACATCACGTTAGATGCCTTTTTTGTTATCCACTTCAATGTAACCCGGTGTTAATCCAGTTGATCTCATCCCATAACGTATTGAGTACTGCATGTGATAGTATTTTCTTTCTTGCCATTGTTTGTTGGCTGGGTCATGCGAGTATCAATGTATTCCTCCAGCTAATATGTTTATATTCCGTAACATGAATGAAGTAATAAGTTTGCCACAAAAATTTCGGCTGCCTCCAGATTGCATACACTTTGCACCCATTTTGTCTCTCTAATATTCCAACATATAAATTACATAAAACAACATAAATCACAAACAGCACCATTATTTACCTGCGAGATATAATCATATTTGTTCGTGGCCATTTTGAATATTTGAAATCCCATAAAATATCGGCATATGTATATAGACCCAATGGTATCAATGAATCTTTGGCTTTTGTGAGATGGATAATTCCAAACACACTTCTTCTTGGGCTGGGCCCCTGGCCGTGGTTAAGTGGTCAGCGTGTTGTACTACTGTTTCTCTTTCGATGTATCGCTCACAAGTTCGAACCCTTGCCAGTGGACATCAGGGAGTCACACGAGGTGACCCCGGCTATCGCGAGCTATTTTTCTACGAATTTACTACCAGTGCTTTTAAAATATTAACGTAAGGCCAAGTAAGATGACAACAATCCGTCGTCATATACTAGTAAGTGAAATACCCTTGAGTATAAGTACTCCAAAAAAACAACCCCCATACAGAATCTTTTTGAGTTGGTTTACTCAGATAATCCGTGCAGCCATTTTGGTCCCATCAAGTACCATCTAGCGTTTCAACGCAGACTGGGAACTTTGGGATAAACCCGCGCCATCACTGTCTTACCGGGAAGTCACGAGGGCGCTCTACTTTTAACCACAGTAAACAACAACAAAAAAAACCCAGGTGCATACAAATTTGAAAATGTGTTATGTAGGTCAACATAAAATGGAACATTTTTTACATTTAAGAATGATTAAACTTGTTAGTATCTTTATAATTTGTTTGTTTATTTGATTTGGGTGACTGGTATCTTTAAATTGATCTACAGCTGAATGACATCAGAGCATAGTTCCGGTGTATTTATACAGCTGTAGTTTGTCTGGACCGCACAATTAACGCCGTTTAGCGAATATCACTAGTTTTCTAGACATTCAAAATGGTCCTGGTTTATGACCATGTGATGGGCTGTGCGTAAGGAATGGAGGTAAGCCCGCTTCCGGTTTTAATCAAATGCCGTGTAGCTTGACGTCATGAAACAATGGTTAAAAAGTTATGCCGCTTTGAAGAATCGGCCCCAGATTGAGTCGTTCGAAACACTATTAAATATAATCCTAGATTAGATGACGTCACTGTAGAATAGTGATCTAATATCCTTCTAGCGACTAGTATTGGTTAAGAGCAAACCAAACATGGAATAGATTCCGTGCTGGAGAAAGAACACGTATGCCACCAAATACCACTTGAACCGAATTAAATCAAAATGTGTAGTTTTTAAAAAAAGTTTCTTTCTTGTTTTAAGATAAAGTATCCCGTTAGTTATAGAGATTTCTGCCTTACTGTATTTAACAAGGTATACGTGCATGCTATATACAGAATCTAAGCTTCAGCAAATGATGATAAATGTATAAGCAAGTGGATAAATGATGGGTGCATGGTAAACAAGATACCAGTTCACAGGTTGATTCATTCACAACCCATACCTAATATAATGTTTGCTACATATATCACATACTTACTATAACATCCCAGTGGCCATTACCTTCTCTCAAGATGTCTGTAGGTTATAACAACTCGAGATTAAGATCTATTTACAAACTTGTCTGGAGTTTATCTACAACATGAGACGATTCATCGGTTTGAATAAAACGACAACCCTGTGCCAGTGTGATTTTTTTTTAGAAATATATAATTATATACCGATGAATACAGATGTCTCTAACTGAATGCACCCAACACTGTTAACAAGAGACATATAATGACGTGCACATGTTTATTTGTCTTACACAATAAAAGTTTGTAAAGAAAAGACGCAGAAACCTACTTGTTAATATATAGGTAAAATATGTATGGAACTTAATGCGCCGTGAAAATTAGCATCACGTTCAAGATGAATACACGACCAAAGATATTAACACTAATTAATCTTAATGACGCAACGATTTTATTGTATATATGTCTGTCAATTAATATGAGCAGTTTAGTTTTCAAGGTATCATCTGGGCTTCAACTTAATACGGCCTGCACCTCAACTGTCACGGTGATAAAGTATAGGAAGTTTCTACTCCACTATACATTTTGAAGAAGAAAAATATATGAATCAGTTTAAAGGTTAAAACCTAGTGGTAATATTATGATTCAAATGAATGCTTTAAATAATATAAATATGCAATAAACTATTCATTAAAGGCTTAATATCTTCAGACACATATGTTTTATTGCTGCATTTAGCAGGGTTTCGACTGCTTTACTTATGGACAAAAATTAGGTGTATAGCCAATGACACGTGTTTATTTGTCGGCTCTCAAACATTTCATTTGTATTTAGCCTCGGTCATCGAACATACGTAGGCTTTTTGATGCACATTTCGTGTTCTATTTAACGCTTGTGTTGTTGCGTTAATTTAGCCTTCATAAAATTGGAGTGTTCACAGAAGCCCACGGGTATAATGAATTAACAGTAGTTAAGAAGCCTGATAATATAGTCAAAACTATTACCCTTCAAACAGCAAATATTCTTCACGCCCCTGGCTACATAATAAGTTGTGGAGTTGTTCCGCTTTTCATTTATTTGTGAATGAATATATATTTATATAAACGAGTCGCGCTTGGTCACTCTTGCAAATCTAGATAACTCTCTATGTCGACTTCTTATGGCTTATTCTGTTTAATTTACTGGACATGCGCACGAAAGGACCCATATTCGGAGTTCTCTATTTATCGCCCGTAAAATAAACATACTGCATGTAGTGCCATTGACTAAGTTGTCTCGTATTGCCCACCTCTTTGGGATTTAACTTTGGTTACAGATGCATTTTGACAGTGATATATTATTTAATTATTTCGTAATGTATGTATTTCAGACTACTTTTACGGCTCATATACCGACTCAATACATTATTTAACCAGACAGAACGGTTGTCTTTTTGCAGAATTTCCATTATCTTTCAGTTGTGTAATTAACAAAGTTGACAGTTTTTAATTAACCTATTAGCGCTATTATGTATGTTAAACCCCATATTAATTACTGTTTAACCTTTATGGTTCAATTTAAAAAAGGTCACGGGAATTATAGATCAGGGGCCGGTTGCTCGAAGTGCCATTAAATTTAATCCGCTATTAGATGACGCTCCGCCATTTTGCATGTCTATATCTAAACCGTTATTTAATTAATCTGGTGTTGGCGACTAATAGTCTTTCGAGCAACTGGCCCCTGTATGATCTACCATCGTACAGTGGCACTGGATTTTTTATGATAATTTTAACACCTGACACGTAATGGAGTTGTCTGGCCTATAACTAAATGGAAAAAATTAAATCTAAATTTCTGTAGAGTGTATACTATGACTGTATAAGTTTAAAATTCACAAAACAATAAACCCGATAATGACTGAACGCCGTGATTAAAGAACTTATCAGGAAAGGTTCAAAATGTGTAGCAGATTTGGAATTCATGACGACCAACAGGGTGTCGATGCGCGATGGAACGACGATGAGGCACGATTGTACGTACGATGAGGAGGTTCGATAATATACTGTTGCAGTTACATATGGAAGTCGGTTAAGGCCATGCTAATACACCCTAGTTAGACGTTGAGACGAAGCGGCGAAGTTTAGATGCGATGCTCGAAGTTTCGAAGCGATGTGCGATTAGCATATGTTCTTAACCGGCTTCCATAGTTACAGGATGTCGATGCGTGATGATACGAATTTCAATCTAGATGATACGGTGGCAGTTATAAAATGTAAATGCGCGAGGATAAAATGACGGGGTGTAAAAATACAATGACACCCCGAAGGTAAAATGCTGTCTCTACCCTACCATGTTTTTCTAATTTGATAGACACTGATGGTAGCCGTAACCACTGCTGCAGTTCTCTACTGCCCGTCTTTTCGTTGCAACCTTATCGTATACGTTTCCATCGCAACATATCCCACCATAACATCGTCAGATGCATCATCATAGCACCATCCTCATGCAACCTCACCATGCATGTTGTCGTCCCATGCATCACCAGCGTACGTATATCGCGCGTCCTATGCATTTCCATCGTGCTATCCATCTGGCATCCCATGTATTTATTACATCGTTCCATGCATCCCCATGCTAGGGTTCTATCCATCTATGAAACCTTTCCATGTATCGTCATTGTACAATCTGTTTCTCCCTACTACGAAACTATCCAATGCATCGCCAGTGCACTGTTCATCGCACCTTCTATCCATCACATCCCGCGGTCGTGGTTTAGTGTTTAGCATATCGGACTACTGATTTTCCATGGATGGTGGGGTGGTTTTTATAAGGTTTCTTCCCAGTTTCCACCGTAGTTAATTAAGGCAGACCAAGAAGTGGACAATACCCTTGAAGTCCACGTGAAATCCCAATCAAACTAACAAACAACATACAAATCTAACTATGGTATCGTCTCTTGCTTTGCCATTGTATTTTCCTTTGCTGTCCCACAATGCCATTGTCTAATGTATCACTATCAAAGAAACCAGTAAACCTCTTCACCAGGCCATCATCGCACGCATGGCTACGTACTATCCGTCGCACATTCGGACCATGGTATTGTCCCATGAATCGACATCGCAAAATCTATCGAACCATTCGACAATAACTTCGTCCTATCCATTGTCATCGTATTACCATTCTCCATTTATCATTAACACAACTCCGTCCCATGCATCGCTATCGTACTATCCAATGCGTCTTCCCATCTTAACACCGTGGAGCGGATCGATATTCTACTATATCTACTAGATTCTACTATACCGCTAACGTACTATCCATGTCACATCCCTACTATGACATCTTCTCACGCATTATACTATCGTACTGTCCGTCGTTCATCTCTAGGATGACATTACCCAATGCATTGCCATATTATCTATGACACCTCTCCACCATACCTCGTTTCCCGATCGCCATGGTACTATCAATCATTTCTACCTACCTTGACCGTCCCATATATCGCCATCGCACTATCCATCTGAACACCCCCCCCTCCCCCCCCACACACACACCCACATGCCAACGGCCTATGCATTGTTATCGCACTGTCTAATACTCCTCTGCACCATAACTTCTTCCCGTGTGGAGCGAGTCAAGAGACCACTAATATGAGCATTTCCAAGCTCAAATGGTGTGTCGTTAAGGAGCAGTTTACACCATCCACCTATTTTGTTTCGACAGTTTAAATGTAGAAGAACGTTTTGATGTTAAAACAGTGTAGCAGTGATTAGACTTGTTCCTCTCATGAGAATAAAGGTTATCACATGTTACTCAAGGTACCTTGATGTTATCACATGATACTCAAGGTACCTTGATGTTATCACATGATACTCGAGGTACCTTGATGTTATCAGATGATACTCAAGGTACATTGATGTTATCACATGATACTCAAGGTACCTTGATGTTATCAGATGATATTCAAGGTACCTTGATGTTATCACATGATACTCAAGGTACCTTGCTTTATCACATGATACTCAAGGTACCTTGCTTTATCACATGATACTCAAGGTACCGTGACGTTATGACATTATACTAAAGGTACCTTGACGTTATCACATTATACTCAAGGTACCTTAATGTAATAAGAAACTCAAGGTACCTTGCTTTATCACATGATACTCAAGGTACGATGGTAGGGAAATGCCACGTACAAGTTATAGGCTCAATGTCTAGTAGGACATCTGGTTCCCACCTTAAACCGCCAATGATTGAAAATCGATCGATCTTGTTCTCACCCATTCGAAAAACCATTATCAAACCATTCTCTCTTCGTCATCACATTGACGGTTTCTTAAAGTTGATATATTGACGTCGTGTGATGTTATACAAGTGACGTTATTGTCCAGGGACTGCTTTTCTTATACTGAAAGTGTGATTCGGAAAGATAAAGTGCAATTTTTGTTGTTGTTTATCGGTGTATAAAATATCATTCAAACTGGATCGCTGCTATTTTATGTTTGATTCTTTGTTAATTTTGGAATCATTTGACGTTAATTGGGCGACGATTACATTCCAAGACCAGCTTTTCGAGGTAACAACACTTTCAGAACCAAGGGGCAACATGAAGCCGATCTGTTTGAGATGTCTTTGTATTACGTCCTGTGATTAGCCTGTATTTGTCTTGTATTGTCTTTGTGTGTTGCCAGTGTCGGCGAGGGAGGTTTCCTTCACCCATTGGGCTGGCATGCCGTCATGTGAGTGAAATAACTTTAAGTACGACGTTAAACCATAATCAATCAAACAAACAAACAGTACTACAACGCCAACAGAAATATCTGTATGATACGAACGAGGGATTTACAAAGCCGATCAACTTCTGGCCGAAAATAAACACGAACGACACTGATTGGGTCTTAGCGTGCCCCGTCGTCCAGCCATGTTATAGGAAGGCACCGCTGACGTCTATAGATGAAATAGTATTGGTACCATTGAAATAAATCTAGGTATACACAGTTGCAAAAACATTATTATGGGATAACACATTCTTATTTTGAGCAGATTCTAGTTCAGAAAGTTGTGGAGGTTGAAACCCGTCCGGAAAATGACAGGAATCGAACCCACGACCCTCAGTTAGGCACCGATTCGCCAACAGTAAATGCTGGCCAACTAGAGCACTCAGCCACCCGGTATCTACTCTAAATAATTTACCAGGTCTCGTCCTACCCTCTTGGATGAAACATTCAGCAAAATGGTTTGCTTTCTTACTTAGCTCTCACCGTACCCTGTCGAAAATTAAGCTTATAGTTTTTGTTTTTTTTATTCACCATTTCCTGTTATTCACACCAGAGATTGGTCTCTCTAGAAGAAGGCAAGTCTCGCTGTAACAGACTGGTCTCCCTTATGTTTATTCCGAGTTGTAACTCGTTAGCCCAGTCAATCAGAAGCTCTCGACCACAATGGCGACTTGGAAGACGATGGACGCGATAAAAACTGTTAAAAACATTTTTACGCGACTGACGGACAAGCAACGTCAAACGACCAAACTTTTTTTGCGGCTGGAATGATATATTCATTTTCACGAGAATGACCAGTAGGAAATCAATGTAATATGGGTGTGGCTGGCTTTTGATTGGCTGCTCACTTTCTCGATAGTCCAATGAAATCTTATTCCCGTGAAAACTGATAAGACTGGCATTCTGGCTTTGCCTTGAAGATCAACAAAACACTTTGTCACGATGAACAATGCGATCGAAAGTCCACACCAATGTGTCATTCCTTGCCACTTTATCACACAAATCCTACTTATATATATATAAAAAAACCCATTCGATTTTGTAATTTCCTTATCAGCGGATGACAACGTGTTTATCGATAAAACACAGACCTATAAAATGGATCCCTTTTCTTTTAAAGCTTATCGAACTTTCTAAATAATTGATTGTTTAAGAATATCTTCATTGGCGCGGTTTGATGGTACAGCCCAATGGGCGAAGGAAACCGCCTTCGATGCCACTGGCAACAAACAAAGACAAGACAGGACAAATGCCAGACAATCACAAGACGCGATACAAAGACACCACACAACAGATCTGCTCCATGCTGCCCATTAGCTCTGGGAGCAGCAGGACAACGCGAGGCTCCCTCCCAATCGCCCGCTCGCTGATTCAAACTCTTTTTGTTAGTACAATTCTAATAACGTTTTAAAAATGTTTAATTTCGATAGAATGTGGACATATGCCCTTTAATGGATATCGTTCGCTAATCTCAATTGACTGTTGCTATTAAGTAAATCTAATTATAACATAGCATCATGTATATACCGCTAAAACAGAAAAATGATTTCACAAGTCATCCAAAGTGGACAAAACTTAACGGATAAGTTTTCATATAACGCTCCACAAAGTTAACAGCAGAATTGCAGCACCAGAATATGGTTACAAATAGATAAGTAATATATAACAGTAGAGCTGATAACAATCACTAAAATATGTTTGCCAAATTTGGCAGAAAAGACACGATATTATTTGTCAAAATGTTTGAATTGAATGTGCAGACCCATTGACCGGAAATAGCTTAGAATGTGTCTGATTTGTCCTCGATGAACTATGCTGGAAATTCTTTTAAAACAATATATGATTTGCAAACACACATCGGCCTCCAAAACAGTGGTGCCTAAGAAAAATAAAAGCTGTTAAGTCGTTTGAGAACTGGCATCAACATTTGCAATACACGCTCTCACTGGATGATTTTCGTGATGACGATATCGTCCCAGCGTCAGATTATCGTACAGCATGTGAAAAAGTGAACACATTAGAATCGATGCTTGGCCAAATAGCAAATAACTGGCCAGTCATATCGCAAAAAATTCTATCTCGATAGACGGTGTATTTCAGTCATCAGTGACTAATATTTTGGATTTACCGTTTTACCGGGGGAATCCACTGAAGTCAACATTTCCGAAACATCTCAGGAGATGAGATTTATGCCTTGGAACCTCGCCTAGATAGTTGTGTCAACGCCAAATCTACTGAATGGTGGCCCCTACCATCACTAGTCAACAGCCGTAGCAGTAAAATACGCATTCCAAATTTCTCGATTCAAGCTAAATCTATAAGACGAAACGAGTACCTTTGTCAAGTGCTCCCTGTCGTCACCCCAGACCCAGACTCGGAATGTAGAAACATACCATCCCCAACTTCTCTTCCAAACAACAATGACATTTCCAGGATGTCTGACTTGATTTAGACAACAAATTACCTCGAGCGATAAAATCCAATTTCCAGGAGTAATTTCAGAAATATGATGTTTTCTACCCAAAACCAGTAGGCTACAACGGCGCTTCTGGCCCATTGCAGTCAGCAGTAAACGTGGGTCCTTGGCAGCCAAAACAAAGGAAAGCCACACTTCCAATCTAATAGAATTACAGAATTTGACGAATGTCGGCTTTCGTCTTGTAACGGATTTTGCTGATGTTGGCAGGTACAGCAAACCCCAATCTTCAGTCATGCCCCATGTAGATTCTACACTTCAACAGATTGGTCGTTGGAAATATGACATAACTATACAGACCTTTCAAACGCGTTTTATCAAATCCCTCTTCAAAATCATTCATGAAGTATTGTGGCGTCCCCACGCCCTTCCGCTTCTCTATTCTCTATTCTCAATCAGCCATGGGCAAGCAAGGTTCAGAGTCGGTTCTGGAAGAATTGATGTAAAGTCGACGGTGATCTTCTCGCCGAAGGAATTGTCACTAAACTTGCTAACGACTTTTTTTTATGGAGGCCAAACATGGCAAGAACTATTGCATATCTGGGAACGTCTATTAAATAATCTGAAGCTGTCCGTTACGAAAACGGTTATTGGTCCTACTTTCATTACTAACTTAGGTTGGATTTGAAACAAGGGACCTGTTAGAGCTAGCCCCCATCGCATGTCTGCTTTGGCATCCTTCCTCGCTCGCGCATTACGTTCCTTTATTGGTGCATATAAAGTACTTGCTAGGGTTTTGTCCAACTGTCCTGCTGTAATGTCTCTACTAGATAACCTATGTGCTGGCTGTTCATTACCCCTACAAATCCAAGGAACAGAAGAGACTAGGCCTACTCATTCTTTAAAGATAGCCCAAGATACTTTGTATTCTCCTGCCTCGTCCGGACGACCAGTTGTTGATCGTAACAGATGGTTCTGAGAGGAAGGAATCGGAGACAACTCGAGATAACAAATAACATCTTGCTTGCTTTTTGAGCGTTAAACTCAAGGGACGCCAAATAATCTGGCTCCCATGTTAAATTGAGACATTAGCCATTGCTGTGGACACGAAACATTTTCACCCGTACATTGTACAATCCCAACTCAAAACATGACCGATAGCAAACCCTGTGCCCAGGTCAGAATTTGTGGCCAGACCAAGGGTGTCAACTCTCTTGTCTACGGTTAGCAGATATCAAGTACATGTAAAACACCTTGCGAAATCTACCAACCTGCCGTCAGACTCTAGGAAAAGAAACACACCTGAATTCTCTACACAAAATAGCCAGGTGTGTTCACTTGCATCCCGACCCGAATCCTGTGCCGTACATCGCACATCGATCGAAAATATTCTAAAGGGCGATGAATAGCGCTATTTATCACCCGTTCTACTTGGCTCACTTGACAATCAGATTGCTCGAATCTACGCTGGACGCATGCTCACCTCAAACAAGGCACACGCCCACCCGAAAGACTTACAGATATCAAAGATGTAAAAATGGGCCTATCATCTGTAACCATAGCCAAAGATGACCTCCTAGTGGGCCGCAGACAGGATCCATTTACCTCTTCTGGGGAATGTATTGCAGTTTCTAGACAAGCACTCGATGGCCTGCTTACATCCTTTCATATAAGATTAGGCCATCTATCCTCATACCAAATGTAACAAATTTCACTGGACCTTTTTTTCGCCCATGATATAGATAACGCAACAGATCGTGGGTCTACCAATTTCCACCATGAAATTCGTTAGAAAATTACCCAAAGATCTTTTACCCTAGTCAGAAGCGCGCGCCAGTGTTCGTATTTCATTTGATGTTTTGAAACGTCAAAGACAACTGATCTTCGTTCTACGTGGAGGCGTTACTTCTTTCACCTGCACATGCATCATTGACAACAGCAAACATGATACAGGCTATGTTGAAACTGTGCATCGAGATACGCCCCGTGGATGGTCCTCCAGCAGTAGTCCGAACAGACAACGTCCCTGGGTTCCGGTCATTTGTTAATGACAGCGTAAAGCGCAAATATGGCATCGCGTTAGAGCTTGGGAGACAAAGATTCAAACTGAAACTGAGTTGCCGAAAGAGCCTTACAAGAATTCGAAGCTGAGCTACTCCACCGAGACCAGCTATAGGAATTATATCATCGTTGACATTAGCAGTATCTGAAGACAATTTTCCGATAGAGCAAGGACTCTTGCCACGTTTCAGTCCTCAATATTTGTCGGACTATGTGCTCTAATAGATGTATTTGTGTTCGTGTATTGTTTAAGATTAAATAATCTCTTATCTGGATGAAAATCTATATGCTGGAAAGATGTTTCTGTCACTTTACGGAATACATTTGTGTTCTTCCATTTTATAAAATGCTACATAGCGGGGCAGAAAAATCCCAAGTGGCCGGAAGACAGTCTATCCTGGGATGGCTCACTTCACTTATATTTTTAATATATATTTTAGACGAACCATTAAAGGTATCACATGGCAGTATGTACCTTTACATTGCATCTTGCAGGTGAATAGTATCCTGATACATCAAATGTGCCAAGCTTTACTACCGAAGAGAAGAAAAATAAATCACGTGAGATAATTTATTAATGTATATCAATAATATCAACGAGCGATCAATCATCAAAGTTGGCTCTAGATCAATCTATGTTGGGAGCAAAATCAAGTTTATGCTCATTCAATTTACTTGTTTTGCGGAGCTCGTTGTTGGAATTCCTAGGCGTAGAGCATACTAAACGTTGCTCTTAGTTGAGTTCCAGTAGTTAGTAGTCACTGGACACTGAGCATATAAGTAACAGTCCGTGTTTAATATAGTGGCGTATCAATTTTCAGAGACATTTAAGATGGCCCAATTGTCTTAGATCTGCAACGTTAGCCATTTCAGTTGTAGTTTGAGATTCAGTATGCACTCGATTCCTATGGTCCTTTGTCGGCGACACAGATTCTGACCATGGGACTTACGTTGTACCATGCAGATGAATGTGAAACGACAAAGGGCATGGGAATGTGGTAACATTGATGGCGCGCGAACTTCGATAGCTGGCTGCTAGAGAAAGTTTTGGATTATATGCAGTTGAGGAACTCTAAAATGAAACCTTTAAGTCAATTGACTGACGTTTGGTACAATATTTCCGTTTAAACAGATTAACTTTCGGTGTAGTTTGGGTTAAAAAAAAAAAGCACAATCCACAAAACACTTTTTGATACAGCCGTAGCGTCCATATGGCGTACGCTTTATAGTATGACGGTACCGGCTGGATCTAAGTTATCTCAGTTTCAATGTTGAACTAACGTCATGTTATCAATATTGCCAGCTTTGTGAACTTTTTACTTTTCGTGCTTTTTTAAAAAAATCTGGTGTCAGAAGTTGCACTTATCTTCACACAAATGGCCAATCATAATCAGTTCTAGAAATAATATACTCCTGGTGGTTTAACCTCCATAATGTCCTACTAACAAAGACAACTCAAATTTACCGATATCAAATTTATGATCTAGCTCAAATGATTTTACTATATTGCCAGTTTTTCAAATTTCCAGACGTTCAGGCACGGAAATTCGATTGTCTTAATCAAGTGACACGAAAGGTTACCCTTATCAGGTACCACTTTATTCAACTAAATCATTTTCTTAATTTGGACTTTACAGATCGAATTCTGTACGCTGATTCATACAACAAAATGGCCGCAGACATTTAAGAGAACCGCGTACGAGGAACCGTAACCATGTTCTTATATTTTGTGTGGGCAAATTGTTTTTGGACAAGCTTAAAACGGACAACTGAAATAAAAATTGTGTGCTGGAACAATCGTATAAGTGCTCATTTGAAGGGGAAACAAGTACAGTAAGAGCAGTAGAAATCAGAGTTACATCTGATTTATATTTTAAACTGGCTTAAATAACTTTTTCTAGTCTTTGTGGCATTTCAAGGCAAATACTAATTCTACAAGATGAATCCTATAACAGTTTTTGAAATAACCAGTGCTTGTTTTAATCTGAAAAACAAAATACATTGTGCATACTGCAGGCCATTACTTAATTGTATTGACTTAGAAAAAGATTAATTGATTGATTGATTGGTGTGTTACGCCGTGCTTTATGGTACTTCACTTATAGGGCGGTGTATTCCAACAATAATTGACACTAGTACTTAACCGTAAAATGTGAGGTGTTTTAATACTGTTGGGAAGTTAATCTTCCACCAGTGCTATTAAAGACTTTGAAAAAAGAAACTTCATCTATAATGTATTGTCTATCATTGTAGTAAACCTAGATGTATACTATAAAACAGACATGCTAAGCGAAACAATCGTGTTACGTACTAATGACATTTACAGTCTTATATATTGTTTGGCATAGTTACACTGTATGGGTTATATATAACATAACGCTTGGCCTAAATAGCAGAGTACAGGAGTAAAAACATTTCTGTGAGAGAGTTATCAGTTATTTGTGTCAGTAGTTATAGTATTTGAGTAATGTGTGTGGGTGGTTAGAGGGGCATAATAACGGTTTGTTAATATATGAACTGGGGTGCCAGTCACTCGGCCTTCATTCAACCATCATTCATATCAATTACAAGCTCTCGTCCTTCACGTAACGTCGTGCGGAGAAAGTCATTGGCTTGTAGTGATATTCGTAAGCACTGAATCATCCGGAATGTGATTCACTGAAACTGGGGGAGAAAACAGGTCGAGGCTGCGTGGAAGTCAAATTGGGCTTCAGGGTCATGGGTGGCTCGTATAGAAACGCAGCGAACGAAGGCTCCATAGTTATAACTGTGGCCGCCACATTCATTCCACGATGCCTACTCAGTCTTGAAGCAACCGAAAGTGCCTGAGTCATTGGAAAACCGCACCTTATGGACGAACCCGTTCCTTCTCGGATATTGACACGTTTTTATGAAATAATCCAATGGAATACAGAAAGCCCATCAGAATTGTAGCGGTGACACGTAGCGTGACATTTCAACCGATAAAACGTTATACTAGACAAGTTGGACTATAGTGCATGTCTAATCCAAACAGCTTGAAGTGTTAAATAATTCCTAGGTATAGGCTATATCTCTTCCATTCGGTCCGTGAGCGTCTTACATTTACCCGTCTGTCAAAACACGTTCTACTCTGGGTTTCTCTGTAGTTTTGTTCCCCATTCATTTCTTTATGTCAATGATATTACAACCCTTTCAATGGCATGGAGTAGTATGCTCTCCTCTTTTCAATGATCTATGGGGTTTTTTTGTAAACGCGCCAATTTCTGCAACAAGAGATACTCGGCGGATAAAACACTAAATGGATATTCATGACTGTTTCGCCCATCGTGTGTGGTGCTCGCTAACATAAGTAAGGCGGGATTACCCACACATTGTACTATAGGCGGGATGCGTGTTATTGTGCTCGCGAGGAAGGCGGGTTTAAGGCAATTTACAGCCTCGTATTGGTGCGCCACAGAAGCCTAGCAACGCTTAGTTAACGCCTACTTACTATCAAGGCGGAGCTTCTTTCACTAATGCCAAAGTTCAAGGTTACTGACGTATGAATGGGCTGATTTAATACGATACAAGACTAGTAGTAAATCAGGGCTCACTGTTTTATATTCACATTGGATTTCCCCTTGTACAAGCTGATTAGTATTACCAGATCAAATCTGGTCACTAAAACCTGAATTAATTTATAATGTAAAAAGCAAGAAAACTAAACCGAAAAAAAAACCTCAACAAAAACAACAACAAAAAACAAAATCCAAAAAACAAAATCCAAAAAAACAACAAAATGCACACAACAATTGAAATTTTCTGTATAAATTGAATAAATAAAAAATTAAGTACACATGACTATATTTTCCTATAATCAGACATGATTTTTAAAATGCAATATTCTTTATCGTGTGGGGAAATAGGAATTTAAAGAATTTCATATATTGCTTTCGATTTCGTGGCTTTTGGGAATATTGCATGATTAGGGTACATGCGTTAATACGGTATATGTTTTTATGCCACATGTTTCATTTTGATTTTCTTTTTGTGGCTGTTTTTGCTGCTAAGGCAGGAGGTTACAATGGTTGCAATGCAGATGTGCTATTTCTAGACACACTCACGAACACATCGCCAGCAGCCGTGTGGAAAGCCTGCACTCATACCAATGGCCACATCGAGGACAGAAAAAAATAAAGGGTGAAAAAAAAAATGCAAGGCTGCATGGAGACGAGCTTAAGCATATCCAGTGGCCTTCAGCAGCGCCATGCATAGTGCTGGCATTCATCTGCAATAATTATAATAAATTGCCCCGTATACTAGCGACCTCCGTGCTCTTCTATTTGATCCATTATCGAGCAAGTGTAACAGCATAATCTCAACATGCAGGTTGTAAACGCGACCTCTTCTCTCCTCAATGCGCGAATAAACAAACCGGTCTAAGGAAAGCCTAGCTCACAAAACTGGACTTTTCTCTTTCCTAAAGCTGCTTCTGCACACTTGGCAGAAATCGTATTTATTCATGTTAAAATCGCTTTACGCTATGTGACCCATATTCCTTATGTCAACTTCTGACCTAGTTCACAGGGAACCTGCAGAAAGCCTCAACAACGCGCACAGCTGATCGGGGGGCTCCACTGGAGGGGGAACCACAACATGCCTCCCCCGCATTCTATTTCCACGTGTGTGCACGTATTGAGTAGTTCAACCCCCAAAATACTTGTAAAGGGAACTGTTCGTCCTGTTTCATGAGTTGTATGTATATTGGGGGAATATAAGTTGCACTTATAGGAAATTCCGTGAAACATTATTTATTTCTATTTAACGAATTTTGCTTCATGTTTCTCCTCACATACTCCGAAAGAAACATTATTAAGGGATTCTTTTCGGCGAAAGGTTGTGCATTATAGCATCGTCGTGTGAGAAAGACATTTATCCATAACTGAAATTCATATATGAAGCTCGGGTGTTTTGCTGTATACGGGTGAATGTATATGGAGACCAGCGCATTCCAGATGTCCCCCAAAGTACCTCACTAATAGACATAAAATATTTTAAGAATATGAATTCCCATGTAGGCATGATTAGCATGAAGCCGGGTCATTATGTACATACACAACCCTTACCTATAGTTACTACCACAGCTCTCTGTCTAAATTTAGATTGAAGCTAAACTCAAATTCATCATTTTACAAACGATGGAGAATTAGTCGTGATTTAAAGCGTAGTAAAACCTGAAAAGCTGTCATTGTTGTTAATTGGGCGTGGTTTATGTATACAATCTTCCCGCCTGATTCCAAACAGGCTCCGCCCCTACCGTAGTGAGCGCTTCTATTCCCGCATGCATAGCTTACTCTGAGGCTGAATGGAATAGCTACACACAATTAACATAAAAAAGATTGACATTCGGCTGGCCGTGGAACTGGTATCAGCCCCTTGACGACATGACAGCCCTGGAACAACACGATTGGTCGACGGTGGTTTTGGAGGCCTCCACATATGCATAAGGAAGTGGTGTAGGTCACGTGAAGAGAGTAAGACAAATCGGCTCCTGGCCTCGACGATCACGAGGAGCTTGCCGAGAACTACTTGGTGGCCATAGAAAGAGTGCGGGAATTTCCACCTGAAGCCCAGTCAGTTAGGAGTGTAACACTTGATGAGCACCACGCCATGGCCTCAGGTTACTACCTTATATTTATCCTTATTACTTCATGATTTTTCTCTTTTGTTATGAATATAACTGTTAATAGAACACAGAGCTTATTTGATAAAGCCTGTGCCATAGCGGCCATAATTTGCTGAAGCCAGCTGATCGCTGGTTTGAGACCTTTGCCACTGCTCTGATTTATCGTCACTTAAACCGCCTGTGTTAACTTCACTCGAGTGTTTTAGAGATATGAATTTTTATTTGTTAACTTGTTATTTTGTATCCATACAGTTGTTGCTGCTATTCCATATTATCTGTACAGGTATATTTGAAAGTGTCAATGTCTGTATGTATGATAATCTGATACGATTGATCTCCCGTGATCGGAGGGATACTCTTATATATACATGTATTATAAGCCTGAGAGACATCGGCAAATGTGTGTCATTTCTGAAGGCCATGTAACCTTTCTTGACCACTGTAGAAAAAAAGACGACAGAGAAGAACAGTGTGTACATGTAACGATGAGGGCTGCTGTGCACCCATGTTAAGACTGGAAACATCCAGGTCAACAAGCCAAGGTTTGCCATCCTGTTCTCTCAAGCCGACTTCGGCTCTTCATTAGAGGGAGGATTCACCAGCCCGCCATGGGACTCTAATAAGCGCTGCCCTCCTGCCCTGTCGCGCACCCTGGCCCTCTAACTTTCTTGTCAACACATGCTTATTTGGCTGATGTTTGATGGCAGCTAAGTATAGGAGTTGTAATTAATTCTAGACTTCGTGCTTAAACCATGAATTTTTCTGCACGGGATAATGAGACGCGCACCAGAACACAGAGGGTCGCCAATTTACTGTTTTTGAGGTACCGAGATCAGACATTGTGGTGATAAGGGTTGGTACTGTAGACATGTGAGCTACGTGCCCACCCTTTACAACCTGTGTTCCCGAGGAGACAAATGGGCGACCATGATAACACTGTAATGTAACCTTAATTCTATGTGATTTGCTGGGAGTGTATCAAGTCTTCAGGTGAATAGGGGCATACAGAGAGTCTATTAAACAAGATAACACCTTGCATATACTCTAATAACTGGACATAATATAACTTAACAATATACAGCGGGTTGCTTTCGTCAACTTCTTCCACCCAGAACTGCATTGTCATGGGTATTCATTAAATAATGGAATATATATATTTTGTTACGATACTGCTTGTTGTGTAATCTTCGGGATAAGGACCTGTCAAGAAAAAACAGCTCTACCCAGGCATTCTTTCTGCATTGAGATGTGTGGAATGCATTGATAGAATGGTGCGCGTGTTACGCACAGTCCAGCATAGCTGCCTGCATCCATTCACGGAAAGCTATGATAATTTATCCTACACATGGTGCAATGCAGTGTAGAAGCTTGCAAGATACAACTGCATTGCTGTCGGGTAACTCTACCGCACAACCATCATTCATTGATTTAGGGGTCATTCAGCCGGGGTATTTTCTACTAGCCCTACCAGCTGGTAACCGGGCAGCACATTTCGATCAGCTGATCTTCCCCCAGCTGACCGCTAGCTCTCTGCACCAGTGTAAAGCAGCTTGCGTGCAGTACCAATCGCGGATTCTACCCAATACGCCTGTTGTACATTCTTATCTACCAGCTCTTCTTTAGGCTATATGGTTGTACAGAGACTAAAGACTTCATAGCTGGTGGTCTGAAGCGGTTCACGTCTTTAGACTGTGTCGTAGATGTTAACAATGAAGACTAACTGGCCGTTTAAGTGACGAGTGTTAGCGGATTTCAACACGGCCGAGGGAGAGAGTGAAGGCACCAACATCTCATACCCATGGACGTCTACTGTGGCTGTTGTTGAATGGCGACCTCTGTATCAGGATCGGGCGCAGGAGGTGAGCTCATGGCCCCGTAACGGTCTTCACTTTCCCCTGTGTCCATAATACTTTGATGGCGGGCTTCACCACTGATTAAACCTCAGGAAGCTAACCGCTTTGCAATCGTTATTTGACGTGAACATTCAGCATACATACACACACGCATACTCTAACTCATATATATCTATATATATATACGAGATGGCAGTAATTAAGCGGCCTTGTGGTGTAGTTCAACACAAACCATACTCGCCACTACATCCCACACTGAATCTTTCTCAACTTAAAACTATGTAAGATGGACAATGGAATTCATTTTTGTGGCATATTGTGGGTGGCGAATAGTAGGTCACAGATAAGGGCTACACACTAGTTAGAAATGCCGACACACAAAGCCGGAGCGTAAGGTTAACCCTGTGGGTTGACAGAGGGTTACACATACAGGCATAGATACAAACACAAATATATCAACTCAAGGGATTATCCACTACTTGTATATCAACTACAACCTTAAAAAATCTCCCTGCTTTAATTATGTTAATATGGATAGATGGGAAACGCCATGAAACGTCAGTCCCCGAAGAGTCTGAACACTTGACAAGACAGGCAAATGAAAAGGAGAGAGAGCTCGACAGCATGGCGGCCAAAACACCGACCTTCATAGAGTGTAAGCAAAGGAGTGAATTGTGGGGCAGAGCCATATAACCCGTGCTTGCCCGGATTACACGAGGCCAACTTTTATAACACGTCACCCTTGAGGCTAACCTCATAAGTATTGTCAACGTTTACCCTTCGACTACGTCACTAACACATATGGATTCTAATATTGGGTAAATCCAGTCCTATGATAGTTACCGTTGAACAATTGCTCTCCACCAATATAGTTATAATCCTCTCCTTTCCACTAATTACAAATTGATTAAATATACAGGACTAACACTTTTTCTGATTTAACTTTAAATGAAAAATTGATCCGTTTTATTGAACCAAAGTTCAACAAGTAAGAATGTTAATAATTTCTCTTAAATTAAAAAATAAAACCTTAGAGACATGCTGTTGTTTTGGGGATTGGTGCTGGTTTATGATGTGGGTATGTAGCAAGAGTTACACCGAAAATCAATATATTCAAAGCATAACTTTTAAGGAAGAAAATATATATTTAAAAAATCGATTCTTAGAACTTAATTAGATGATACGAAACCGTGTAAAATATTATTTTGACAAAGGTTATAGGACATTTTCATTTTATCTGAAACACGTATGTATTTATATATACCTATTTCTGCCTGTTCAAAATAGACAAAACTATTTGGTCTTAAACACTATACATAGACAGCTGACCATGATTATTAAATACAGTACCACAGGTACCAATTGGTACATTATACAATAACTAAAACTAAAGGGAAATGTGAAAAACTTTACTGTGATAACAAAATTAATTGGGAACCCATCAAACGATTCTTTTTTAACCCAAAGAACCAACTCAGTCAATTTAATTTAATATTCATGTTCCTTGAATTGTTCAATCTGGTTGAAAAAGGGAGTGCCGCCAGGAAATGTGTCATCTAGAGATCGACATCCGATTTATGGAAAGATTTACCCCGGATTTGCCATGAAATAAATTATATTAATAATCCTTCATTATAAGTATTCTATCAAGTATTCTTTTGCCTTATAATTGGCATCTCAGTAGGTGAATAAGTTGTGATATTGTATAACAAATCAGGTACTTATGTCCATTTAGTTAGAGGTGCATTTCATCTCCCTGCCGAACACATATTAAAATGTATTTCTTACAGGAACAGCTGTTCAAAAGTAAAACTCTCTTTTTAACTTTCTGCAAATGGCTGCAATTTATCTATGGTTATATTTAATAACTGTTCCTTCTTTCTCAAAGGCAGTTGGTTTCAATTCTCCATATTTCCATTATAACATGTATATATATTATTAATCAGAGATAGTTTGAAGTCTTTAACTTCCTATGTGGGAAAATTTATAAATGACCCACATCGACACGTTTAACCTTGTTATCCCCAGCGGATCTTGTCTTCATCTGATGGGTTTATGGTTCTGTCAACAAATAAACAATCAGTGGATTTGCAATCAAGCACTAAACTATTGGGTTGAATGTTTAAATGTAAAGTTGTATTGCGTTTTAACGCTATGCTTTGAGAACATTGTAAATTTGTTAAAATTTACGTCAGTTCTGTAAAAGTATAGGTATGGTAAACATTTTTGTGATAGTGATTGTGGTGTGCAGTGCTATACTCATTGTCCTTACCTGGATATTACATCACGAATGGCTGGCATGAAAAGCATTTGTTATCAATTTTCCAATTGGTGGGGAATCATCACAAGGTGTTCTTCATCCGTCTGAAATAATGCTGAGTTATGTCTTCATGCTTATATAACTGCCCTGACTAGCTGAACTAGGGTTCGATTTCGGATAAGGGTGTTGGCTGTGTTTCTCATGTAAAATTAAGTCACTATTTGGAACTTATCAGCCAAGTATATATATGTCCATATGAAATGTGCATACAGATATACTACCTCGTATATAAACAAAATCGTCATACACAAACCTATATGTGATTTTCATTACACAATAAGTCATAGTAAATTACTTTATAAACAACATATAATTGACATAGTGTCTTACAAACTGCAAGGTACTCTTATGTTCAGTGCTTATGATAAATAAGAAGATTGTTTGTTGAATGATTTTGTGTCTTTTAGAAAGTGAAGATTCTAGTTTACATATTCTAGTTCACTTATATCTAATTCACAAGTTTCAACCTGTACAACTTGTGAACTAGAATCAGTTCTCATTAAGAAAGTGTTATTCCAAAACAACGAAAACGAGATTATTTGTTAAAACAAAGCATTATAATTCAATATTGAAAAAAGACAACATATTGCATTTATTTTACCTGAAAAGGAATGCCATATACTGGTCATAGTATTGTGAATGTTGTATCAAAGTATGTCACTCCTTGGACGTACTTATGTATTTATATATCTACATAGATATCTACATATATTATTCAAAATAAATAGATATATATATTTTGAATAAATGAAGAGAGAAAAATTGATATATATATATCTAAATGTGTATATTTGTTTTGGTTATTTACAGGTGGGGGCCGAAAGAAGGGCCGGTGTAAATGGTATAATGTTGTGAAAGGTTGGGGCTTTATTACTCCTGAAGATAAAAGCATAGCTGAGGTATTCGTTCACCAGGTAAGAGCTATAAAGCAGTAAATCTCTGTAGCATTATAACCGGAAGGGAATCTAACAATGGCTGTACGGTAATTATCTATTTCTACCGGTCCACAAGAACTACTTCTTCCTCCGACTTGAGACCTGGACTAATATATTAAACACAGCTGGACTACATACAGTTCAAAGTCATTTTTGTTTTGGAGTTTCAAAGATTGCCATATGATTACCTGAAGAGAAGGGTTCTCTATTAATTGTCATATACTGTCTTTGTAAATCATACCTAGGTCCCTGGAGCAGATTACCTGTGTTCAATAAGTCCATGTTTTAGTGTATAGGTATATTTAAGCCAGATCCCAGGTGACTGATTGATCTGGTGACTAAATAAATAAAAACCCTTGACTTACCTTTCTACAAAAAACTCATGATATTGTCAATGTCTCAAATAACATAGTTTAATACATATAACAAAAACACATCAGTAATTTGAATTTAACTGCTGAAAATGATTTCCGCGTGTGCTGGTTCCACTAAGATGTTGAGCTGTGCATTTCTTTTGAAGATGAACACATAACTGATGTGGTTACTTTTTTCAAAGCTCAAAAAAGAAGATATTATTATTTTTTATTCTTATTTTAATAGTATTATTGTTGCTGTATAAAACATTGTTTTTTTCCCAACACATTCATTATGTATTATTATCCTTGGCTTTACCTCAAAAAGTTGTATTGCGGTTTTAAAATGCACAAAATGCAGACAATACTTGTCAAGTACATTACTTAATTATTCTTTCCACAGAAAGCTTACAGTAAATGTTTTAATCTCCATTTCCAACGTGAGAAGGACTATAGAATAAACTTATTCTTAGCTTATCTTGATTTTTAAAATTTCCTGTTATTTTACAGAATTTTGAAAATGTTAACGTATTTTTGTTCAGAACTCTTCTTGGGTATCTACCTATAGTTGAGTTGAGTGTCAGCGACTCTTCGTCCGTTTATTTGAATCAAGTGATTTCGTAGTTCATTAAAGTCCAGCGCCATCTTTACAGATTGTAAATTTTTCATGTTTATTTATAGTTTTCATGTCCGTCATTTGTTTCTACCTGTACACTTGTTTCTTGAATGATATCACCTAAAATAAGTATGACCCGGTCGTGCAGTTCTTCCTCTCTCCCAAAACAGCCGAAATTACAACAGATACGGGGCAGGTTTAGTTGTTGAGTTCTTAGTTTAAAAGCATCGCCCCAGTCGGTGTTGGGAAGATGCGTGTGTAGAGAGAAGATGATTGAGTCCCCCTTCTGACCTTGATCTCTATAGCCGGTGACTGTTTTACAAGCCTATCCATTCGGCCTGTTAGCTTGAAACATCTCTCTGTACATAGCATTCAGCGCGCGACAACGCGGGAAGCGGAAGGGCATGCGCACTGAAGAGCGGTCATAGCTCGGGGTTGAACTGCATCAACAAGTGACCTCTATTTGTGTATTCACGACCCATTCTTGATCATCCAGTAGAACAGCGTGTTCAAAGAGCTAAGGATAGTTTTATAATACCTTTTCACTGACCTTCGCTGACAAGGCCTTTGCCCACAATATCCGCCTATACAAGATTCACAGCCTCATGTTGACCTCTTTGTTTACAATGATAATATTTCAGATTTATTAATTATTAGGTTTTATTTAACAAAATAGACATTATTTAGACAGTACATGGCTTTTGTTTTTACCCGCGTGAAATATTTTGGAAAATTTTGATTAGTGTTCCTGTGTATCCAATGTATGGGTCAATATTTAATTTTATTCGATTTAAATTATTTTAGATAAATTTTAAAAGAACTAGTTTCTATACAGGTGGTTCAATTCTATTGATTAAATTATGGTTAATTGATTATTTCATTAAAAAAAAATAGAAAAAGAGACAATGATGAATATCTGTTTTATATTGATCGACATCTGTTCGCAAATGTTAAAATAAAATTATATAAATACAGATTTATTCATTTTAATTTTCTGCTAATTTTTAAATAATTTTACATACATTTGCTTATATGTAACGTAAATATTTACTTTATTGTACTTAGCTTGTATCATTTATGGGATATTATTTGTTGTTTTGTTTAACGCTCGTAAAGCGTTATTTACCGCTGTGTTGTTGTAATGGTGTTCATCACATACTCTGTTCCATGGATTTATGTCGTCGTATGTAACGAGAAACAGTCATATACAAATATTAATAGTTCTAAAGATGGTGACTTGTAATTTTATAAAATATCCAGTACTCTAGAATGACTGCTATAGTTTTCAGCTGTTAATAGTAACCTCGTGTGGAAAGTCTTCATTCACTAGTATTCAAATAATGTGTAGTGACTCTGAAAACAAGGCTCCTATTTCGAGCACTTGTAAAAGGAAAACCTTGCTTTCTGTTTGAATTAGTTTCAAAGAAATGTCAATGTATAGGCCATTTCATACGTCTGGTAAACAAAGCTCTTGTGTTTTTCGCGGTATTTAATATTGATGAATACCTATGTGATGATTTGAGATTAATTTTTAGGGGTTGTCAGTAGATGTGTGAATGGGCTAGGCTGGCTGTTAAGTCGGTTAAAGGCGCTAGAGGATTGACACGGGCCTGACCCCTGCCTGGCTTCTCCACCCCTCAGAGAAGATTTTTCTTGCCCTTATGGCCCGCCGGCAACCTTATACCCCCTAGTCCTTCTTAACGGACTGAAAAACTTTATAGTAATTGTGGTGAAAATATGTAGCCGATCTTAGGTAAACGTCTGTATTTTAAACGTCCGGTTATGTATGTATTTTAAGTTGTTCAAGTAAAATTCTTAAACAGAATTGCAATGTATTTCTGGTAGTATCACTTTTATAACTGTGCAACATTTACAAATCAATTTTCTTGGAAATAAGTAACTTAATTTAGGGATTTTTTTCCTTTTCATGATGTAAAACGGTATGTCTTTGTAAATTGTTTGTGGGCTTTATTTTCTAGATATAGTAGGTTCCAGAAAAAAATTGCATAGGCAAAATAATCATTGGTTTGTGTGTGAAAGCAAAACTAACTTTTAAAATATGATATTGTTTTTTTTAATGAAAGGTAGCATTGACATTTCTTTGTCAAATGTCGGACATAAGCTATGTCAACTATCATATTAAAGGTCTATTGTAAATACCCATGAATGATTTAGCATAGGTTATATACAAAACAAAGTTCATTTGTGTTCTTCTTAAAAGCGAACTGATTTATAAAGTCTAGCTTTTGAAAGACTGTGTAAAATATATCGTGTACCATCTACTTCTTTGTGGTTTACAGTCATTTGTAATGCTTGATGGTATATATTTTGAATAAATGAAGAGAGAAAAATTTGCTTGCCTCCACGATATATATTATATGGCCACCGTAAAAATACTTTAAATAGGATATCGGTTATTGTTGACGTAGCGACGACGTCTTTGATTAGAAAACCGACTCAGTGCTCTTTAAGCATTAATGGCGTCACATATAATGGTCTGCGACAACGTTGAGAAGCGTTGACGTTCACTTTGTACGAATCTAGTTAAACTGAACGATAGGCGTAACCTAGAATATATAATTATACGAGTTGTTGGTTCGATAGACATTGTGTCTCTGTGAAACGGCTGTGTGTTCCAGCATAGTCGTACTGTCGCCAATTGGCACATGGAGGAACATTAATTCTTCAACATGATTAAAACAAATAAAAGTTAACGTTTAATTGTGTTAGTATGACTTGTGTTTATATTGTTCGAGTACCTTGCCGCCATATATAAGGGAGATTAAACTCTAATCAAGCAGTTTAATCAACTCGGTGTTGACTTAGTGTTCCAGGAAATGATTCCAGGTGCTCCAGATTTATTTCTTATTTTATTTCTGTTACTAAGAGACAAATTTTCTTTGTCACAAATTTATATCCGAAAAGATGAACGTAGAGTTTAAACAAAAAACAGGACCGACTGATTAAGTGTGATTAAGTGTTCCACAATTCATATCTAATAAGTTGATGTAGAATTACATAAACTCACAAGACTGACGTCACTAGATTTCACTGATTAACAGGTGACATAAAATAGTCATACATTTATGCGCTAATAAATTGATGTAGAATTTTATAAACCCACTACTCTGACGTACCTTTGATCGATGGCATGGTTAACAGTAAACATAAAATAGTAACAAATTTAAACATTTATATCCTACTAACTTAACTCAGAATTATATACACGCAATACATTGACGTAACTAGAATTTAATTATTAACAGGGAACGTGAAACTATGTAAGCTATATAGTTGACAACACCATTCGAACATTTGCCTTGAGTTAGATGCTCTAGGGTTAATTGAAGTTTATCAAGGGTTGGAAATCACCGATAAATCGTGTTGATATGAAAATCTCTAACAGCTTTTGGACATTAGCACCATAAAATAGAAATGATTAGAAATGCTTTTCTTTGTGTTATCGGTCCAGCTGTCTGCCATAATATATACTCTGTGAGTTTGCACGACATCGACTATTGTTAAATGCTAATCAGTTTTGTCTATATTTGATTGTTTTTGCTGATAAACTAAAAAGGTGATTGGGAATGTTTTCAATTATTATTTTCAATGGAGAAGGTATTTTTTAAAAGCAATGTATTACTAATGGATTAAGTGGATGTTTATGAACAATTGAATTTTGCTTAAATTATATAATTACTAACATATTGTTGTACGTTTGAAATTAAAAAAGAAAACATGCACGGTTTATTTTTTAATTTCAATGCATTTTGTAAATGGCTTGTCTTGCTGGTCGCCTATCGGTCTTAACATATTATGCATTCTGTATATTGTCTGTGTATCTGTAAAACTTACGAGTAAAAGTCGAACTTAAAACCCAAATTTGTGTCTGTATTGGTGTCTACATATGCTTTATTGTATCAGCACATTTAGCAAGAAACATATTGGATAGGTATATTTAAACATGAAAGTCACTGCCGATTGTTTGCTCTTGTATCATTTGCTCGAGTCTACTGTTGTGGCTCCCTTTAAATATTCGTTTTTAACTAATTTCAAAGTATTTTTTTCTTTTGTATGTATAGTTATTATATTTTTATAAACAAAAACGCATGCAGCTAATTTGATCAAACATAACGAGACGTATAGTTTGGTAAATAAGTATACTTTTACATCGTCAAGAAGAAAAAACAGAAAAAAGAATTGTGTATTTTACTTTTCTACTGTCAATTTGTGTATTTAGTTTCAATTTGACAGCCATCCTAACTCAACCACCCAGTGACTGAGGAACTATGTTCCCCGCGTCTCTTTCCATATATTAATGGGAGAGTTTAGTATTAGAGACAGATTTCATTCTGTTTGAGAAATACCCGGATGTTAATTCCCACCCCTTTCTGTCCAATCCCGCATTAGTAAGATGGCTGCGTCTAAAGGTGACCGAGTTTCAAAAGCCCAAAATAAAAACATCATATTAAAGAATGCGGTAAAGCTTGACATAAATTTTCTCCCGTACAAGAAGATAAAACTTTTAAATCTACGGAGCATAACGTAACGCATGGCTAGCCATGGTGGTCAGGCTGGTTAAACTGGCTAAACCCAGCCTTCATATTCATGATCTTTCTGATAGAAGGGTCCAGCCTTAGTAACGTGTCCCTCCCTCACAATCCACTCTGCAACTAGCTCTACCTCAAACCCATAACATATTTGAAACACGCACATACTGTGTTACGATGCACGTCAAGTTTCTTGGAAGCACAAACAGATCTGTGGTCAGTTTTGTGTTGGCATACAAAAGACAAACTCTAGTCTGGACAGGTGGTCATGAAACTGGCCAATTTAAAACTACTGCATGCATGCTCAGTTAATGTGAACATCATTAGCACGTTACTGGGGCATGATTAATTCGCTTCAAAGTGATAAAATGAAGCTAGCTTCTAACAGTGATTAACAAGTCAGAAAAGTGAAAGTGGCCTTGTTCCAGTTACGTTTTTAACTTTTAACATTAACAATAAGACAACTGCAACAGATAATTTCGTTTAACAGTATTTATAAGGTCTCCTGATCACATTATAAAAGAAACGAAGATTTGGATTTATATTCATGCCGTGTACGGTATATAGGATATTTTGATATTTATTTCTGAGTGTTAGACTGACATGAATATATGCGGTTCATTGGGATAGGGTTTGGTTATTGTTACGCGTCAAATGATTGTTTTTATCTGATTTCAACAACAATTACCTTATAACGTATAGAAACTGAATGGTGTGGCACATGGTGTGTTTAATATGTGTTCAATATATATTTTTAATGTAGAGAAAGAAAATGTTGCTAGCCTCCAGTGTATTTAACATATATGTGGATGTATACCGTGATGGAAATATAAATGAGATAAAGCTGTCACATTATATTTGTTTAAACTGACAAACAAGCTTCATAATCATGTAGGTTAATCTCTAATAATAATTCACTATAACACTATATTCACTATAACAATATTAATAGTATGGCAAGAATCCAGGAATGTCAATACCTGTCCAACACAACCTTTTTTGTTAGCCTTTACAAAATATTTTTTCGATTTCGAGAAAGACAAATTTCAAGTTCCCAAACTGTACTTAATCTCACAACATATTAGCTTATAGTGAGAAAAATATTAACTGTACAGATTTGCGTTTTACTGTTTTTCAAATGTTAAAATTCTTGTTGTATTGTTAATCAAACAGTCAGCCAATAGTTTACGTAGTAAATAATATATTTAATATCTATAATTTAAGCAGGGAATAATTTATATGATATAAAATAGAGTTTAATTAAGAATAAGATTACATTTAATTTGAATTTTAATTGAATATTGGCTTAATCATTCTTTAATCTTATCCAGTTCACAATCGATACATAACTATAATTAAGAGGGCATAGTAACATGTAATTAAATTGAGGAAATTCATTTTAAAATATTGTTTCACAAAGACAGAATGAAAATAATTTGTGTTTCAAAGCTATAACTTTATTGTTCATTTAACTTTATGCTTTGACAATCTACCGTGAACTGCGTGTAAGGAGCATTATTCCCACTGATGAGATTTATAGAGTAAATAACTCCAATAAAAGATACACATAAATACATGGTGCTTCAATATTTCGGTTTATTTCAAAATTGATGTAGCAGTTTAAATATTTATGGATGAAATCATGAAAAGTCGGTGTCGTTCTGTCGAGGGCCTTTGTAGCTCTGTCGGTTAGAGTGCTGGCCCTGCTATAACAAGGCAAGCTAAATTCTCTTTCTCTACAATAAATATATAAAAGTAAAGTTTATGATGTGCGTATATGGTCAATAGAAGTGCTAATTTCTGGTGACTTATTTAATTGACCTATTAAGAGGCCCGCTATCTGGCTTTAATTCTGTGTTGGTTGGCCTGCACAGTGGTCAGTCAAGGACTGGTAGCATTAAATCTTCATCCACTCGTGCAGGCGTCGTTGCGAAAAGTTAATATGCATGTACTGGACAGGAAGGTGTGGGCTAGGAGCGAATTATTGGTTCTCCGGACAAGAGGCGGTCGTCGGTCGGTTATCGTTGCGCTCGCTATCACCGTGTCCAGTAGCACGTCTGGCCACAACTGGACATAGAGCTGATCGATCGCCTACATTCTCTTATCGATAAATAAACATTGGACTGTAGGCGGCCCAGTCACGCCATAAGTCATGCGCCCCATACATTACTGCATGCCCGACAACCACTGACCTTTTAAATAACGCAATCCATATGTGATTCTCGTAACCTATAAATAAATTCGTTTCTTTTTATTTCAATGCAAATTAATAAAAACGTTTTTCGGTTAAAGAGAACGGGCAGCTACGTTGGAAATGCATTTGATGGATTTATTTTATACAAATAAATTTGTTAATTTTTGTTTAAAATAGTGTTTGAGAAATTAAAATTAAAAAGATTAATAGAACAAGCGGCTGTTCACACATATTTGAAATAATTGTTTAATGCAGGACACAATGGCAGGAATATGTCTGTTAAATTGAGCACTTTTAATAAAATATGATACTTGAAGTATAATATAATTGAATACTATTAAATAAATTAACATTTACTCTTAATTTTTACCTCTTTTCAAAATTCTTTAATTTTTGGGGATTTAACTTAAATTTTTATTTTTAGCTCAATCTCGTTTTCACACATATTTTTTTGGAACAAATTCACAAAAATTATTAGACGAATTAAACTCTCTCTTACCTTTGAAAAAATCTCACTCGAAGTATATCCAAATAATAACTGTTTAATAAGTAGTTTAATACTAAGACGTAGATTACTACAAATAAATTATATCAAATTCATAAATGCCATTGTTACTCTGTGGTCTTTCAATATAGCCATAACTAATAATTCTAAGTATTTCGCATATTTTTGTTTTGTTTATATTTTACTTTCGAAAACAAATTATTTATCGTGCAAAAAAAATGTGAATTGACGCCACACTGGCCATTGCGAACACAGGCTAAACATGTTCACTTGATGATACATTTTGTTGTACTCGTGTAGCCCTTTGTATTTCATTCTTAGCTTGTATTCTTTAAGCGTGTGAAAGGTAGCGAGTCCATTGTGGCCGGTGCCCGAAAGAAACGCTTTTGACGTAGTTGTCATTTTAGTCATTCGTTAAATAGTCAGAGCAGGCTGTTAGGAATGTAAAGTTGAGTGGTCTGGGCTGGACAAAGAGTGACCAATTGGTAGTGTTTCTTGGTTTCTGGCTACTCTACCAGTTAACCCTACGCTCACATTGTATATGTGTTCACCACAGTCTCTTTAAAGGGAAGACCAACAACGTCAAACGTTATCACAGTCCGTTACTATAGTTACTGAGGCTAGTAATTTATTCTGAGGTTATGGTTCTGGCCGGCTGGGCTTGACCCTGGGTCAATGACTGGATCGTTAGTCAAGGGATTTTTCCAGCGGTCAAGCTCACAATGGCCACCCAAGCTGGGATATACCACGAATATCCGACTTTGACATTATAAGACCCTCGGGAAACGTTTTTGATACACATTTGATCACTTCTTTGTGGTCGGATTTAGTAGATATCAATACATTTGAGCTTCTCAAACAGCATTTCTGAATCCGGTACACCAACCTTCGACCCACTCCCCCCTCCCCCCCGCTCCCCCCAATCCCTACATTTTGCTCACAGCATTACTTTGCCTTAATTGTGAGAAGTGGTTATTTTCTAAGCATCTAAGCACACATTTAGGCAGGAGAGCATACATTAAGACATACCACTAGATAAACTGAAACCATTTAAGTCTGACTAACTTCATAACACCTGCAAATTTCGTTTAAGTGCAAGCTCTGCACTTTGTTTTGTTCGGACTTGGTACAACATCAGTTCTCTTGATGTTAAGATCTTGACTGTTTATCTTTATTGAAGAATGACAAATCGAATCAAGCTTACGTATCATTTGCCTCACTTTAGTTTGCCATATGGTCGTCACCACTGCTAGTAACCCTTATAATATCATGGATATGTTACAATTATTATTTTAACATCGAATTTTGACGCCCCCGCCGCCACACCCCACACCGAACTAAAGTTTGAAAATTGTCCTTCTTAATTATCCTGGATATGAAACATATTTTTAGATTTAAATGTTTTTCAATTTCTCATTTCTTCAAAACATCCTGGAATTAGTAACTTAAAAGTTTCCTAATCACTGAAAATACTGTAAAATAAAAGTGAGTTTTAATATATCAGCAAAGAAATAATTATTGTTTTAACTATGTTCTATTTTGGGAAATACTTCTGAAATAAGATAAATATTGCATTTCATGCCAAAAGAGTGAAGCCGAGTTAGGGACTGTGAGGATGGCTAATACCACTGAGCCCTAAAGTATTTCCTCTCAAATTCACTATATTAAACATACTTGTTAAAATATAAATCTAGAGCACTATATATGAGTTGTGTTTCTGAAGGAGCCCATCGTCTGACGTATGCGCATCAGAGCAACCGTAATGTTGGACAGAATTAGTTTCATCAATGTTTATTCCAATAAGTATAAGGATATATTGGATATATTTCACCAGATTTTCTTACAGACAAATGCCATATAAAGTCATATTTTTGTAAATAATAGATAGAGCTATAGGTAGTGGTAATAGATCGACTGTAATAGTATACCTGGCTTTCTTATGTTTCCTCCACAGTTTCTGATTTCCATACCTAATAGTCTTTATACTAAATCAATATACGAACTTTGTACGACCTCCTAATTACTTATGCTAAATGCGTCCTCGACATATTGCTGTCAGTTCAATGTTCGATCTTTCCTGTAATATTTCAACTAATCAGTTCATAGTAGGGAGGTATTTTTGTTCTTTAATTTTCCCGTTTATTTTTCAAGGACAGCTATTTTGTAGCCTAAACACACCATTTTGATTATATGTAAAACTTTTGAAAAAAAATGGTTATGATATAAACCAACAGTGAACAATACACCTTCGTTCGTTATATCTTGCTTTGCGAGTTTGCATTCTGAACTGGTAAAAACTGTACGATAAACTTACGTCCGATATATATCGCATTGCGAACAGGTCATTAGTTTGCATAGAACTGGTAAGCTGTTTTCCACGAAAAAGCATCACTACTTAAAATGTTTATTAATGATCTGGTGAAATATGCAATAAATTGGACTCTACAATTAGAACTGCTAACTGATATGCCGAAATACCTAGTTAAACATGTTTTGTATGGACTAAAAACTCTTATGATAACAGGAGAATAGCACAGGGCAGATAAATAATGAAACTATAACATTAAGAACTGTGGCACTTCAAGGGGAATAAGACAATAAGATGTATTTGTTTGTTGTTGATGCAATAACTGTTGGAAACCAGGAAAAGATCCATTGTCTGCACTGACTGAAAGCTAGTTGCAACTGATGACGTAATGTCTGTCTCTGAAAAATAACCTTACGTGGTCTGAAATCTATCTGGTCATTTGCGTATTAAATATCATCAACTGCTTCTTGTTCTCTGATGCATAACTAGTTGAGTAACAGAAAAAAATTCTTACATTACACTGATATGGCGTCATTTATTGTTAAAGTACCGGATATGTTACAGCCATGCATATTTTACTTATGACCTTCTTTCTCTAAAAGAAATACATTTAGCATTAAGCCAAAATTCAAACATACCTATGTTGCACTAAAAAAGTGCCATTCTAAACGTTTTGAAGATCAATAGACGAGCCCAAATTACACTTAAGTCAAATATCTACGACGGTCGTTTTCTATGTAAAGAAAGTGTATGGAATCTTACTTTCGAATTCTGTTACAACCCAATAACCGAATGGTTATGTTGATACGTTTCGGTATTAATTAGTATTTGTTTATATCAATCCCGAGTTTTTCTATCTACAAGCAGTCTTCTTTAGAACATTTGCTGGCAATATTATTTGTATTTCGTTTGGTTCACAACCAATATATCCTCGCACTATTTTGTTGAATAAGCCCTGTATTACTTTGACAAAATAGTTTCCTTTGGATTATTGTCAGTATTGTAGTCTCATTCAGTATTATTAGGCTACTCTCCTCTTTCCAATTAAGCATCAGTTTCTGTAGAACGCCATTGACTGCTTTGTAACAATCCCAAAATGGACGGACGCAGATACTTATTCTTGACAAAAGACTCAATTAATCTTGGGAAGAAGTAAAATAACAATGTACATTTTCCCCTTGCAGTCTGTGATACACAAGTCAGGCTTTCGGAGTCTGGAAGAAGGAGAGGAAGTAGAGTTTGAATATAATGTGAGTAAGAAAGGCTTAGAGGCAATTTATGTGTGTGGACCCGGAGGGTCAGAGTGCAGAGGAAGTGCCAAAAGACCATTGTCCAGGAAGAAATACAGAAAAATCAGGTAAGCTTCCCAAACCCGTGTGTAAAAAGCAAATTTTGTTGATGTAGCTGGAAATGATTGTGTATGTGACAATGGTAAGGGCAGGTGAAGGGTGACCCTGTTCTGAAGTTTGTGGTCAGACGACACTTAGGTGAAGGTGAGAAAAGTCAGTGGTCACTAAGAAGGGTCAGTCCGCTCGACAGTCAGCACGACTCGCTGATCGGCTCACTGTCATCTCACCTTCAACAAATCCAGCTTTCCTGACCGCCACCCCCGACAGGTGAGGCTCAACGATATAGGGGACTGGACGACACGCGACACATGGACAGCTGACTAATCTCACTGCATTTCCGATCGCTCCTAATTACAGATATAATTACTAAGACATCGCAGTTATCTCTCCAGTGCTGACCCGTGGGTCGGTATTGACAGCTGGAGCAGTGTTTATCCTTGGGTCCGGCTGGCAGGTGTGGGTCGAACCACTTCAATCATTCTGTCGTCCGAGCACTTCTGTCATATTTGTCCCAATTCTTAGGCATTGTCTGAAACAGCCATTGTCTGCCAGAAAACAAAATCTTTCAAACGAAAATATTCGCGCCATTTCACCGGAAAATGTCGTTTGTTCTTCTTCTCCAGTGATACATACTCACAACAACGGCCACTTTAAAGAAATTTAAGCATGAAGGCCGCCATCTTGGATGTGCCATCGGGCGTGGAAAAATAGCCTCGAGTGCTAAACAGACAACCTGCCCGCATACACATTGGCAATTAAGCATTGGAAAATCTGAAGAGAAAAAAGTCCCCCCTCCCAAACCCTGCCACCCATTACATACACCCGGTGCTTATGTGCTTAGAAGGTTTGGTTGACCAAAATTTCATGGGTTCTTCCTAGAGCTGTACAATGTAGGATGTATGAACAATTAGCATGCTTAACGTGTGATTATCACACATCCCCATTCATTACAACAATATTTTTAGTTTATTGTGACAAAAACAGTTACAAATGGTGTTTGATTCAACGTTACTGACACATTGAAAAACGTTAGTTACGTACATCAGTTTACATTTGTACATCAATGATCCGATGTTGTCACCATATCAAGCAAATAGCACGGTGTGTTGCGGACAATTGTTTTTACATTTAGGGAAATTGTGTCACCTAGAGGAATGCAGAGTGGCATGGTTGCATCATCGAAAAAAATAACATTTTACCAAAGCGTAAAAATAATCTGAGAGACAGTGGAATCATAATGAGCTAAGTAGGTCAGTGTCCCTTGGTTTCTGAAGCACCGAGTATATAACATACAATAAAAGGCTTATTGGGGATGAGAAACAAGCGCAGAAGCTCTGGCACATAGCCAGTATTCAGCCAATGATGTGACGGTGTATTATTGGACGAAACACTAATTTTATCCAGTCATTCCTTACCCGCATGTTCTCAGTCGAACCAATGAAGAAAACCGCTTCCTAATTTGGAAAATACCGTCATAACATGACCTCTTTATTGCGTAATATTTTTGTACATCATATGTATTTGAAAATATATTAGCTGAGACCAAACCCCAGGTTATCGGAGCAAAATCTAACTCCTTCTTCACTCAGTTGTGTTTTTCTTGCTTTAAGTTGATTTGATCGATAGGTAGGTAAATCCATGAATGTATTGAAAAGCTGTAATTTCGTGACACTACAACCATAAGACGCCAGAAATTGCTTGTTTATATATAATCAATGCGTTTCATTATCCTAGGCTTAGTAATCGCAGACTGTAACGCTTCAGTTGCCTTTGTTATGGTCCGTCTAAAAATTGCATAACCGACAGCTGACCTTTCAAAGGATCGGTCACTGGGTCAAGCCTTGTGTTTGGTTGACCACGGTTCAAGGCCGTTACACCAAGATGGCTTCTTCTGATTTGTTATCATGGCTTACAGAGCCTGTATTACAACAACAACAAAACAAGCCTCAGTTTACGTGTATATCACCTAATACAATAGTAAACAATGGTCCCGTATTTACAAAACGGCCTTGTAGAATTGCATCGATTATTAAAGCTAGGTATAGCGTGCACCAAAACCGCATCAATAAATCCACTCACTCTGAGAATAGCTGGCGACTTCCCTCTGCTCTGTTACTATTGAACATTTGGTTTATAAATATAGCAACTGATTGAGTCTGGTATTAAAAGGCCATTTTTGCTAAAAACTACCTCAGCTATGGTGTTTTTTAATAGGATAAGTAATGAAATGAGATCAATAGCATTTGCTGATAAAATGTAGGCTACAAAAAATGCAGTGTCTTTAACAGATTGTTGCCGGTGATGAACTCCTGTAAGTGCAACTGCACGTTTAACTTGTTAATCGATTATTTCAGATAGAGAATCTTGGGCTTTCTCTACTCTATATAGTTCTTCTGTTATGTGCTCGTATCGTTAGCGAAGATACAATCTTGTTTTGTCTTTAAGCTATTTCCTCATTACATAAGCTCTGATACATTTAATATATATGTATATGCATTTAAACACTATGGGACCCTTATAGTCAATTGCTTCTTGATATTGTATTGTATTTGTAATCTTATCGACACTCTTATACCTACGTTGATTGTTTGGATGTATACCGGCAATGGCATTCTAAGGCAGTATTTAATATGCTTCTCTTTCCTAAAGCTGCCGGGTAACACATGTAGGTGTTGCAGTTTCATCGAGTTAGAGTGTTGATTCAGTTTGATCACTATGTTTTAGTAAATACTGTTGGTCTTGCCTGTGCTATTATTACTCTGTTTTATATTTGTAGGTGTTACAATTGTGGGGACTTTGGGAACCACATGGCTGCTAAATGCCCACACGGGCCCCTTCCAAAGCGCTGTCACAGTTGTAAATCCACTGACCATCTGATAGCGGATTGCCCGGAGAAAGACAACTCCCGGAGAAGTGGGAGTAACGGGAGTCGGTCTGGGGATCCCGGCAATGACAGTAATGGTAATGACAGCTTTTCCGGAATGGGTCAAGGCCTTGTTTGACCAGACGGTCTCTAGGAACATTACCTCAAGCCTATTCTCAGATTGCCAGTAAAAAGAACTTGTGTATGTCTTGTGACGATGTTTAAAAGATAACTGCTAGTCATGTCAATCTGAACTCATGTTGGCGTCTAATGCATTTAAACATGGAATGGAATTGTAGAATGTTGTCGCAAGGCCATGCAGTCGATTGCGCGTGCGACATGCGCGTGAAAGGATGGCTATATTGCGACGTTATGTAATTGTGGGCGTTTGGAGTGAAATACGTCAGACAGACGGATTACCTTTCAAATTTTGAGAGGTCATGATCTGAAGGTTACTCGTCTAGGAATTCTTTGGTATGAGAATTGGGTGTTGTTTGTTTTGCTTACGCAGTGTTTTGTATGTTGTGAATCTATGAGAGTAGCGGAAGATGACTTACTATCAGTATTGGTACAGAATAGAAACGGGTACTTTGTCGTGTTACCACCCAGTAAGCTGGCCAGAGTCATCCTGTGGATTATTGTAGACGGTGTCAACGAGCATGGTCTACAGAATAATTACTTGACTACCGTGTTTGTAAGTCTTTTACAGCAGGACATATATAAGTGATGTTTTAGTAACATCTACTGTAAAATTGTTCTACCTCAATTTGAATCCCTCACGAGTACATTTCCCTACCATAGTAACCATACATAGCCAAATACATTTATATCAGCCAAAATCTTGCTAGATTCAAACAGAGAGAACACAAAAGGTATTTTGTCAACCAAAAATTATCATGTGCCATTTTTCATCCTTTAGGCGCTCATTTTTATTCCTTCTGTGGCTTTTCGGGTATTTATTTGGCCTCCTCTCTCCTCCACGCTTCTTAGTCGCTTTATATTTTAGATTTTCGTCCTACATTATTGATCATAATTGGGCCTTTTGGGAAAGGTGTGCAAATCCTCTGTCCTCGGGACAATACCTCATTTGTACAGAGAAAGTAACTACTTTGTAGATAGGAATTGCTCTTGAGACAATTTCCTAGTTTGGCAGCAGCAGATTCAGTGTGAGATCATGCCCTCACGGTACGTGTATAACTATACAAGTCTACCTCTATACATTCATCGTTATAACCCGTGTTTTGATGTGATGAGCTCAGTAAAGACCCCGACTCAATTGCTCGAGCTCAATGGATTATGTTCATCGTCTTTTAGCCTAGTACTTCTCCGATTTGATTTATGGGTTTGGGTTTTAGATCTTGTTACCACACGTGTCTTTAGCAAGTATTTTTGTTGCCGATTTTAGATGTTTAGTCACATTAATTGCATGCATCTTGCTATACTAAGACAGATATGAAAGGAGCTCATATCAGAAGGTCACTTGATCTATGTTTGTTTTCAGAATCGTCTATTATGTTGTCGCAGCACTAGATCTTTTACTAATAGGAAGCGATGTTTGGCAGCATGCATTTTACCCATAACATATTTTTGTTTGCGTAATTGTCGTTTATTATACGTTCCATATTTCATGTTGCCATATAAATGGTAGGGCTGGTCACTTTTTTGGCATCTGCTAATTCTCCAAATCTTGTCAACGCCATTCACTCAAAGCATGGTGTCCGTGTAAAGTCCGTATATTTGTGTGCATGCTTGATTGCTATATATCTGTGTGCATGCTTAATTGCTATATATCTGTGTGCATGTGCGATTGTAAGAGTGTGTGGTGTTTGTCAAATGTGCTTTTTAAAAATAAAATTGGTGTAAAACTAAAGTGAATTAAGTGGAGTAGTAATGCATTATGTAGCTCCTTCCCATTTCAATAAAAACATTGCCTTCGAGGAAGAGATGAATATGGTGGTACTTGAGCACCCTAAACCTGGTTGTGCCAAACTGCTTGATTGGCTAATAGCACCTGGGTTTATGTTAATTTGATAGCCAAAGAGAACCGTCTGGCGGTATTCGGAGCTAGGTGCCATATTATCGACGATTCATCAGCTCTTATTGATAAGGCCTCGTTTTGATGATAAAAACACCGCCGCCATTTTCAAATCAGGTTTTGTCCAGACTTATGTCTAGACATATTTAATGACAAATGTATTGTACAGAAGTATTCCATTTTCTGCTTCCGTTATGTGAAACTGTGATCTTAAACCAAAGAAACACTATACAGAATGGTTGCTCGGGTCGCCTATCTCCCAGACGTCCTATCTGTTAGAACACCAGTTACAGATTTCCTCTGTCTCCATTAGGTAGGCATTGAACATTTCTAAAACCTATGATAATTCAAATGTCTTGTTAACATATTCTTTGAAAGATTTTCCTGTTAAGCTTTTCGTCTTTGCCATCAGACAGAATTTCCAAATATTTAATAATATAATCTTCTCGAAAACATTTTGAAAACTATTAACAACATTTTCAGAACGAATACGTAAAAAAGAAAAAAATATTAATCTATCAAAGACACTGGGAAGTTTGCTTTAACTGGGAAAATTCTGCCTGGTAAACTCTGGGAGATAGGTGAGAGTCCACATTTTAAACAACACTCATGAAACACATTTAATGAAAAGGGGATTCCCAACCCAATTTCATAAAATTATATATGGTATCTGCCGATCATGTTTAAATTCTCAATTTTGATTTAGTGTAAATTACTTATTTGTGTAATTAAAAGCTATATATGATTTATTAAAAGCGACCTGTCATTGGGCTTAATCTAATGAATTATTTGTGAAGACACTATTTCATTGTTGCATAGTATTTCTCGTTAAATATCAGCCGTTTTGCCGTGTTTATTTTTATGACAGTTTTCATTTTTGAAAGGGGCTTTTGAATTTTAGGTCCTTCGTGAATGTCATTTTTCTTAATTTGTTTTCTGTGGCTATGTACGGTTTCGCCGTCTAGCCACTTATGTATATTGTATTATTCGATTTTTTGGCCAGGTACCATGTATACGTAATATGGACTGTAGCCCGGCATCATGGATAAGTCCTAGGCGATTACTTATCATCTCAGGGACCTCTTTGTTGTTACAATACTATCAGGACTTGTTACTGACCTGTCGCCGAGTACAGGTTTATTTTCTATCTGTAGATTATATAAGGAGAGTAGAACATGAATGTGTTATGATATTGAGAAAAATCAATGAAAAAATAAATAAAGAAAACTTATTTTATTGATGACTCTTTCTGACTTATTTACGGTGTTCTTAATATATCTATTACATTGTAACATTTATACTAGCCACAAACACGGTTCAAAATCCTGATGGAGACAAGCAAACCTTTCTTTATCTACATACAAGGTTCAAAATCCTGGTGGAGACCAGCAAACCTTTCTTTATCTACAAACACGGTTCAAAATCCTGGTGGAGACAAGCAAACCTTTCTTTATCTACATACACGGTTCAAAATCCTGGTGGAGACAAGCAAACCTTTCTTTATCTACAAACAGGGTTCAAAATCCTGGTGGAGACAAGCAAACCTTTCTTTATCTACATACAATTTATCATTGTTTCTGTACGTAAAAAAAGAAAAGGCAAGTGTATGTCTGGATTTGAACCGAGGTTGCTGTCTTTTAAAGGACAATTGCCGAAAATTTTAATGTATTCTCCACGGAAATGTTGGGGTTAGAGAAATGTATCCGGCTATCCGCTAAAGCTTGTCGTTTTCGTTTATATAAATCTAAGATACCTAGCATGGCGAAACACTCAGTTTAACAATGTAAAAGCACCGTATTGGTAGCCATATTGGCTCGAGAAAAATTATGTTCGCCAAAGAAGGTAGTTCCGGTCAGTCTATAACCGGGTTGCGTCATTGGACATAGTATAACACCTATACAAACGTTGGTGTATGAATGGTGTCCAATTCATACGCCAACTTTTCACAACTTTTGTTTTATAGGCCTCATCTTAGACATTGCGTGTGACGATTTGTTCCATTTGTAGCATTCATTGGTAATATCTTCGTTTTGAGACATGTTTTTTCTAGTAAATGCAGTATGATTTCCATGCAGTCATCTGGTAATATATGCATTGGTTGGTGTACTATATACTTTTATAGGTATTTTGAGATTCACAGCGGGTGTCATAACGGGCTGTCCAAAATTGCTTTGTGTTGTGAGATCAACGAATTAGGGGAGGGGTGAGGGGGGTCAACACTTTGTTCCATCTGTCCCGAAAAGACTTTAGTACAACTAAAGTTAAAAACATTCAGTGAATAAATGCATCGGTGGATGTAACGCAAAACAAAACACACAATTATTGTCCACTCATTTATATTATTACTTAGTATCAATGTTTTTTTTCTTTCAAACCTCCACACAAGTGAGACATGTAAAGGAAATCATTGAAATCATCCGCCAAAAAACAAAGGATTCTTGTTTTCAAAAGTTCTTGAAAAGCGTAATTAGTGAAATAATTTCAAGTTTTATTCCATGCCAATAGATTATCCCAACAATTTTAAATTAACGTTAATGACATCACCAATGGACAATTTGTTACACTCTTAGAAATAATGTTTCTTTGAGGGTTTTTTTTTAGAAAAGAAGATGGTTCTATATGGAACCATTACGACAAAAACGGTTCTTTCATATAGGATGAAATGGTAAAATACTTGGAAATGTTGCTGTGATGGTTCCATACAGAGGTGAACAATAAAGGGTTCCACCAGAGCCATGACTGAAGAACTTTAAAGGGGTCCATTAGATCCAAATTTTGCTAAGAGTGTAGTGTACAGATATGTTTCTGTAACTGATTACGTAATAAGTCCGAGATAAGTACTGGCTACTGAACCTATTCTAAAACCAAATCGGTTAATTCCTGTATTTCATGGCGTTTAAACTGCAGACGCGAACCGTGCTCAAAGAAGCCGGTCTCTTTCATATTTAAATTACCATCCAAATTGTGGTTAGTGCCATAGAGAAGGGTGAATCGGCTGTTGGCAACAGGCTATGGGTTATTCGTGTGGGCTATGCAGAAAACGTTATTCGCGCAGCCAATGGAGAACTGGTTATTTGACTAGGCAATGGGAATAAGTTATTTTCTTGGTCGCAAAGATGGACAATTGAGAATTGGTTATTTTTTAAGAATACGGAGAATATGCTGTCCTTTAATCCAAAGGTGACTAGGATTTATCTTCTAAGTGGAGAACCGATTCTTTTTAAAGGGAAGGAGAATAAGTTATTCGTTGAGGCAACAGAAAATAAGTTAATACTGTAGTTAAGGAATCTGTCTTGTTTCTGTTGCCAACGCGGAATCGGTTTATTGTATTAGATCCCAAATGCATGTCTATCAGTGAAGTAAATAAATGTGGACTTTAACGTCATGCAATGCAGGGATATTTGTATGACGATAACGTCATTAAAAGAAAACGATAACTGATTGATCACTACTTAGTCTGCCCGACTGAAATACGGTAGAAAATCATGAGCAACCCTCGAAAACACCATCTCCAGGATTGCTGGATTCACTTCGTGTAGACAATAATGCAGTCAATGATTTAGTTGTATAGACAATATAGAATACCATGTTTGTATAGACAGTAGAGAATAGGCTATTCGTGTAGACAATATCGTAGTCAATAATGTATGGTATAGATCACAGAGCCTATGCTGTACGTATAGACGATAAAGAATAGGCTATTCGTGTAGACAATATCGTAGTCAATAATTTTATCGTATAGATCACATAGCATATGCTGTACGTGTAGACAGTAAAGAAAGGCTATTCGTGTAGACAATATCGTAGTCAATAATTTTATCGTATAGATCACAGAGCATATGCTGTACGTATAGACGATAAAGAATAGGCTATTCGTGTAGACAATATCGTAGTCAATAATTTTATGGTATAGATCACAGAGCATATGCTGTACGTATAGTACGTATATTCGTGTAGACAATATCGTAGTCAATAATTTTATCTTATAGATCACAGAGCATATGCTGTACGTATAGACGATAAAGAATAGGCTATTCGTGTGACAGTATCGTAGTCAATAATTTTATCGTATAGATCACATAGCATATGCTGTACGCGTAGACAGTTAAGAATAGGGTATTCGTGTAGACAATATCGTAGTCAATAGTTCAATCGTATAGATCGCAAAGAGTAAGCTGTACGTGTAGACTGAATTCTATATAAATACAGTGATGATTAAAATAACATACATAATGATCTAAATAAAGGAAGATGACATAAAAGAAAGTTTTTCTATTCGTGGCGACAATATCGCAGTGAATAATTTATTCGTATAGACAATATAGAATAAGGCCTAAACAAAATGCTGTGTTTTCTCTAATGGCCTGAAAAAAATTGGGCCAGGCAGGCAGGATTTTTTTTTTCTCAATTTTTTTTTTGTAGACGTTGTATAAAAAAGTAGATATGAAATGAAACTGATTAAATTTTTCATATTTAAATATTTATGATAAGTTACTATTATTTAAGATTAAAATCCATTCAACGTGAGTAAAAATGCACATTATCTGCTCTCCATTATTTTGCGACTCGATTTGGCGAATTCACAGGTCCGGTTACAGAGGGCTCGGTGGCCTCCGGCAGCGCATACAGATGCTTGCGTGACCGAAAAACTTTAACAAAAAACGATTTTTTTTTAAAAGACAGTAAAAACTTAAGACTCGGAGCTATTTCGTAAGGTCGGTCGGGTTAGAGGAAACAAGACATTTTATTAAGGCCTAAGCTGTTTGAGTAGAAAGTAGAGAATAGGCTTTTCGTGTCGACAACGTAGCGAATAAACTATTCGTGTAGACAATATAGTAAATAGGCTATTCGTGTATTTCTAATGTGATTCACTTACTTGAATACTTGAAGAAAATCCCCCCAAGTAGAGGACAAGTTTCTATCGTGAGATTTATGATTCGTATAGCGTAGCAGACAACGAGGTTTCAAATACAAAAGTACAATACGGCGAATCTCTAGAATAACACAAATAGTGTTCTTGATAAGCTATGGATGAGATCTGCTCTTATCGTGTTTGCAAGTCATCGGCTTGTTTTAAAGTTAAGCCTGCCGCAGACGAGCGATTCTCCGTCGGCGATTAATTGCAAGAGATTTTCCGTCGGCGACAGCTTTTGCCGCACACGGAGCGATTCTGAGTCGGCGATTCTTCCAAAGTCACCGGACATTTATACCACGTGTCTAACACTTTGCATGATTTTTTTAAAAATGACTTTCATTGAACACTGCATATAAAATTTAATTTTGATTTTTATCATTATAGGCACAGGCGACGGAGCTAGCTTATTATACATTCGTTAACATTTTTTAAATTTAAATCATGTGACTGTATCTCGGTTGCTGATTGGATGTACAACTTGTGGCTGCGATTTTCCGTCGCATGTTTGCCGCACACGAGGAGATTAGTCGCCGACAGTCGGCGACGAGTTGCAAGATATCAAACAAGTTTGATCCCTTGGGACTAGTCGCCGACAGTGTCTAGTCGCGTCGCAAGCCTTTCGCACACGGAGCGATTTCCTTGAGATTTTTAGTCGCCGACGGAGAATCGCTCGTGTGCGGCGGGCTTTACTGTTTACAGCCCTGGTTCTGCTAGTCAGAGACCCGACTTCAAACCCCGCTGGAGGCAAGCCAAATTTTCTTTCTCTTCTATAAAAATAAATATAGCTACCGGTACATTATGTAGATTACTTTTTTTTACAAAAATAAGTATACACTAAAGTAGTGGAAGCGGTGCTTCGCAACTGGCAATTTCGATCGTGTACACAAAGGAAATTACATAAATACGTTAATGAAGTAAACATCTGTATAACTTTTTCTGTATATTTATAAGTTGAATGAAAAAAAGTTAAGTGTTATTGTTTGTGTATGTGTGTGTATTACAAACAAAGGGGGGAAGCTATTGTCGGTTGACAAACAGTTCTCTAAAAAAAATTAAAAAGTAGAAACAAATTTTCTACATATCTGAAATAAAATTGTTCATATAAATTACCCGTTTTTTAAAGGAATAAAATAGAACGATAAGATGTTATTCGGATAGAGTATTGAATCGTTATAGTATAAGGAACAAAAAAAACTCGTGTAAAAAATTAGGTTCACCATCCATTGTATAGAAAAAATACAAGTTCGAAAACATACTAGAAAAAAAAATAGTGCAAATCGTCTGGAGATCTCTTTCGATAATTGTTGGTTGGCCCTTAAAATGGCCTTTGGAAAAATAGGTTTTTTGTATAGAGTAACGATTTCGGGGGATTCCCCTTATTTGGTCGTGTTTTTTAAATCCTTTTTTTCTCCACCAATGAAAATGTCACAAATATGGGGAATCCCCCAAAATCGTACCGTGAGAATGGCCTTAATGGTAATACGTGGGTTAGAAAGTAATACTGCCTTACGAGTATTGTTCCAGTTCTGGCGGCAGCATACTGAGTGACGACCCACTGCCAGGTGTTCGGCCCCCAAATACCCACTTTGTCGCCCTTCTTTAAGCCTAGTTCCATCAGACCTGCTCCTAACTGGTCACTCTAAAAGAGGAAATAAAAATCCGGAATAATTGTTTGTTTGATTGGGGTTAAGCGCCGTACTTAAAGTTATTTCACTCACATGACTGCATGTCAGCCCAATGGGTGAAAACAAAACACCCTCGATGCCACTGGCAATAAACAAAGACAAGACGGGGCAAATACAGGACAATCAAATGACGTAATACATAGGCATCACAGACAAAGCTGGGGCCCGTTTCACTAAGCAATCTTAGCTTAAGTTAAACGTAATTACCATGACGACCAGTGCTGAAGACATAGTGTTTGCCATGACAGTTACGCTCAACGTAAGCTAAGCTAGATCGCCTTGTGAAACCAGCCCCAGGTTCCGGTTCCTATTTAGCCCGGATGGCACCGGGGCAACAGGAAGCTCTCTCAAACCACCCACTACAGGACACATTTAACCGTCTCAAGATATCACCTAGTCCTATTAAATAGGCCGTCGACGTTCGATGTTTATCAGTCGAGGTACTGTCAATTTCCAAATGATAAATATCGAACTTCGACGGTCCTATTTAATAGGACTAGATATCACCGTCTCATGTTTAATGCTCCGTCCTGCAGCTGTCCAAATTTAACTAATCAATTTTCTTAACAAGAGTGTTCCGGACTTGTTGATGTTGATGACCTTCATTAACAAACTTACCTTTAAATCGATTGATTGATTGATTGATTGAATGACCGTGCTTAAGGGTATTTCACTTATATGGATTGATTGATTGATTGGGTAAGGGTATTTCACTGACCGTATAGTGATTGATTGATCGGTGATTTACGCCGTAATTATGTGTATAATGTTTCGAACAAACAGTTTATTGTAATTTTTTTAATTCAATTTCTTTTAGAATTTCAATAAAAAAAAAGTGAACTATACATCGCACTCACAGTTTCCAGGAGTTCGGCAAATGTTTTTTTGATACCATTTTCTGAGAAGACCAGTGCTTGTTTGTCTGGGTGCTTCTCCACTTTATCTTGTAACGCTACTCCTATTGTGGAGCCTATGAGCGGGATATCTGCGTGTCCATGGGCATAACTCCATTGTAACCTTTCACGGCCTCCATTCCCTCCTTTTGTTGTCAAGGTCCTGAAATTAAATGTAGAAAAATTTGCAATTGAACAGTCATTTGATTAAAACCGTCGTCGTATTGCCTCCATGACATTGCGTATAGACGCGTGGCCATAAACCAGGACTATTTTGAATGTAGTGATATTCGGTAAATTACCGCAAATTGTTCGGTCGTTCGGAAATTTACAACTGTAATTTACAGAATATTACTAAAATGAAAATTGTCCTGGTTTATGACCAAGCGGTATATATGCAATGTCATGGAGGCAAGACGGCGACGGTTTTAATCACATGATGGTTTGTTTGTTTTATTGGGGTTTAACGTCGTACTCAAGGGTATTTCACTTATATGACGACGGATTGTCCACTTCA
>JAQQZZ010000021.1:1115619-1128469 GCA_030265115.1 Mopalia vespertina
TTCGCAAAACAAAATGGCAGCCATTGCATAATTTTAATATATTTCAAACTTTGAAAATAGTTTCATCCAGTTAAGAAACCGATGGGATTGCATTTCATTTAATTCCACAAACAAATATGGTCATCACTCAAATTCAGATATTTTCTGTTAATACCATAGATGTGGCTGTATTTCACTAGGTTTCACAACAACTATATGTCACCATTTTTGCATATCGCACCAAAATGGTTATAAACGCCATAACTTTTACTCTTTGGATCTTTGAAGAAAAAAATAGTTCTTAAACAAAAGTAAGAAAAGGTGATTTGACTGGGTTTATGAGCATATATTTTCAAAAAAAGCCTCTAGTGGTGGACCTGGTAGCTACTCAGCTTGTTTTCTATAAATATAGCAGAATAACTATATCAATACTTTTCTGATTTACAGGAATTGTCTGAATACGAAAATCTTGGAGATCAGAATAAGATGACTAAAGAAGGTAAGTAAACAACTAAATGGGATTAATGTATTCTCTATGTACCAATCTGTATTTATATGGGTATTTGTGGGATAACAATTGCTTAGTTTCAACAAGTTCTAGACCTGGCAATTGTGTGGGCAGAGGCCCGTCCGGGAATCGAACCTACGACTCCCTGAGGTCTCTTCACAAATCGATCTTAGCTTACGTAAAACGTAAATGACAACCGGTATTGAATGTGTAGTCATGACAGTTACGTTCAGCGTAAGGTAAGATCGCTTTGCGAAAGAAGTACTGGGTCCAGTTTCAAAAGGCGATCTCAGCTGTTGTAAAACGTTAATATCATGACTACTGACTCCTATCGAACATATTTCGTTGCTATGGCAGTTATATTCAACGTAGGCTAAGACCGCTTGGTGGCAGTAATACTGGGAACAAGCGAGCAAAGCTTATGTAAAACGTACATACCATGACAACCAGTATCGAAGATAATTTTTTGCCATGTCAATTAGGTTCATCGTGAAATAACACCGCTTTGTGGGAGAAGTACTGGGGCTAGTTTCACACAGCGATATTACTTTATGTAAAACGTAAATACCATGACAACCAGTATTGAATACAAGTGCTGCCATGACAGTTACTTCAACGTGAGCTAGATCGGTTTGTGAAAGAAGAACTGGGGCCATTTTCAAATACAGTTTTTGGCTTTTGAACTCTTCATTTTAATGAATTTTGTAGTCTTAGAAGAGGATGGATTTGGAGAAGAGCAATACTTCAAGTTAATTGTAGCAGAGGACTTAGCCAAATCAGGTAAGCTGCTCAACTTGCAATCAGTCATGGTTAAGACTGGTTACTTGCAATCAGTCATGGTTAAGACTGGTTTCTTGCAATCAGTCATGGTTGAGACTGGTTAATTGCAATCAGTCTTGGTTAAGACTGGTTAATTGCCATCAATCATGGTTAAGACTGGTTACATGACATCAGTCATGATTAAGACTGGTTTCTTGCAATCAGTCATGGTTAAGACTGATTTCTTGCAATCAGTCATGGTTAAGACTGGTTTCTTGCAACCAGTCATGGTTAAGACTGGTTTCTTGCAATCAGTCATGGTTAAGACTGGTTTCTTGCAATCAGTCATGGTTAAGACTGGTAATTGCAATCAGTCATGGTTAAGACTGGTTTCTTGCAATCAGTCATTGTTAAGACTGGTTTCTTGACATCAGTCATGATTAGGACTGGTTTCTTGACATCAGTCATGGTTAAGACTGGTTACTTGACATCAGTCATGGTTAAGACTGGTTTCTTGCAATCAGTCATGGTTGAGACTGGTTGCTTACAATCAGTCATGGTTAAGACTGGTTTCTTGCAATCAGTCATGGTTAAGACTGGTTTATTGAATAAGTCATGGTTAAGACTGGTTTCTTGCAATCAGTCATGGTTAAGACTGGTTTCTTGACATCAGTTATGGTTAAGACTGGTTTATAGCAATCAGTTATGTTTAAGACTGGTTACTTGACATCAGTCATGGTTAAGACTGGTTACTGGACATCAGTCATGGTTAAGAATGGTTTCTTGCAATCAGTCATGGCTGAGACTGGTTTCTAGCAATCATTCGTGGTTAAAACTGGTTTCTAGCAATCATTCATGGTTAAAACTGGTTTCTTGCCATCAGTCTTGGTTCAGGCTGGTTTCTAGCAATCATTCATGGTTAAAACTGGTTTCTTGCCATCAATCATGGTTAAGACTGGTTTCTTTCACCTGTTTGTCTCGCATCCTGTCATACAAGTGGTATTACCTTAAATGTTCACAATCATTAATACAAACTTATTTTCATCTGACAAAACATGCTTTAAAAACATGTTTCCAACAGTTGAAATGTAATTTAGCGACACAAATTTATGTAAAATGGTGAAAAATCTCAATTACGTTAAAATTAGTTAAATTTTAGCCTATAATTTAGCTGTCCGTACTTAAGTTTTTTACAATATTTTGCAGACATAGGGACTATCATAGCAGGCATGGTAATTTTTTTTGGTCATTTGTTGTTGTAAAGTTACAGCTATCAATTACGTTATTGTATATTACACTAACACATCTGACTCTACTGAATATATCGATGGGAATAGTCTGGTAGGGGACATGAAGACTGAATGGATTTCGAATCTTTAAATGCTCATGTCAGACAATTATTTCAGATATTAGCTCATTTTGCTTAATATATCACTTATTTCTCGAAAGTTGTTCAAATTTGAAATCCTTTACTGAGAACAAAAAGGTCATCAAAAGAGTGTCTCATTTTTATTTGCTTTTTAGCCAGAGTCCGCCCTTGATACTAAAAAACGATTTTTTTTTGTTTTTCATATGATTTTCTGAGATTAGAGAAGAGAGGAAAGTTCAATGGAATCTGAAGATAAAGACAAGGCACCTATGTCCATTCCAAAGGCAGTGCTACTTTATAAGCTAATTCATACGGTGTTATAACCGCAATGACGTAATACCATTCTTTATTCTTCACAGACGGCTGTCTCTGTGGCTACATTCTTTATTTCTACACTTATTCCACGTTTGAAGGCCGATGTATTTTTGTTGAAGATTTTTACGTCGCACCAGAATTAAGGAAAATGGGTGTCGGCACAAGACTGTTCAAGAAAGCGACTCAGGTATGTGTCCCTACATCTGATCTTACTCTTGAGTTGTTTTGGGTAACCTACAGACTTCTCGAGATACGATATGAGCATTGGCATGGTACGGTATATAAAGTATGGGATAAATATGTAGCTAATACGATTTTCGGTATGCACTAAAAATAAATCAACCTGAAAACTGGTATTTCTTAGAAATTTATATTAACAAATAAAGAGAAGAGCAGTTTAATACATGTTCAGAGGGAAGTTTCGCCTTAACCAGTAGGTCCTTTAAATTTGTGTTTTTCTTGTATGGTACAATGGTCTTTGTTGGAGATCGGAGACATTTTAGGTACTATAGTTTGATATTCCTGTATAAGGAGACTAGCAAAATATAAATTTACACGGGGAAGCATACTCTCATCCTGGTCAGGATATTGCTACATGTAGTTGCTCGACCGATTATTAGTCGCTAACACCGGTTTTGCTAATAGCGGATTAGAGATAGACCTACAACATGGTGTGACGTCATCTAATAAAGGATTCAATTTAATAGTGCTTCGATCAACCGGACCGCGTTGGGCATTTATATATTTGATCACATGATTGATTAGTGTTTTCCGCCGTATGACAAATACATCATGTTTTTAAAACTGACAGTAGATAGTCACATCAACAGAAGTGTGTTTCTATGTTGGAAAGTTAATGTTACTCTAGCGCTAAGTTTAGACATGATGACTAAGTGTATGATGCTTCAAACATAGAGGGCGCTGTATATGAGTAGAGATGTGATCTTTCTGTTCTGATACCTTTGGATGGCTGAGCGATTTGTTGGTTTTGTGACTGGTTAGTTGGGTGGGTTGGTAGATGCAGAGTTATGTTTCTTTAATAGCCTATCATGCAATGTAGCCTTATGCAGAGTGCACAAGTTTTTCACTTACCGGCTATATGGGTTCATTTAGTACTGGCTAATACTATTTGATATACTGTACATTCTGACACATTTTATATGCCAAATGTTTGTTTGTTTGTTTGATTGGGGTTTAACGTCGTACTCAAGGGTATTTCACTTATATGACGACGGATTGTCCACTTCACAATGCTGTTTGCCTTATTACGTTCGAAAACTGGGAGGAAACCTCGTAAAAACCACCCCCGCGATTGCTGGAGCCACATCTTGTGACTCACTCATATACTTGAGGGTCGACAGACAGACTCGATCCTGTGAACGGTACATCGCAGTAGGCTCAGGAAGCGCACTGGCTAACCAATAAGCCATGACCACGGGCCGACAAACAAATGACAAGAAAGGACAAACAAATGAGATGACATGACAGGACAAACAAATGACAAGACAGGACAAACAAATGACGCAATGTAAAGATATGTTTGTTATTTGACTAGAGTTTAATGTCAATCTCAAGAATATTTCCCTGGTATCAGTTATAGGACAACAAATCGTAATACAAACAGTTCGACAAAGTGTTACCCCTTAGCTCTGAGTTAAATAAACAGCGAATAACTATAGTTAGAATGGTTCTCAGGGACTAAGTATATACAGTACATACATGTACCTAAAACCCTCATTTGTTGACACATCAATCAGAGAAATCCTTTACTTCTCTGAGCATATAATTAATGAGATCAGGCCTGAAATATAGACCATCATTGTGGGATGAGATTACAAAGAAATAATTATACTGTCAGAGATGTCGAGCTTAAAATTTAAACTTGATCAAAATTTGGGACTATAACGCCATTGATGGGTCTATTTTTACTGTGTCTCATTGGTTTACACAAATATAATAATCCTTATAAACTGGGGTTTTTTTCTCACTAATTTAATTTATCTAACACTGTAACAGTAAGTGCTCAAATTATTCCCACTTTAGTATAAAAACTGACCACAGTGAAGCCAGTTTGACTCTTTTGAAACAACCTTGACAGACTATCATTTAAATTCTAAGTGTAAGAATGTAATGCATCCTTATGCAGACACCCTCGAGAGATACACACAAATGTTGTCACAGTAGGCACTCGGCAAACCAAAACATTGGCCTGCTAGTCTTTTGGGTGCAAACTGGTCATCATTTCTACATTCGTATTCAACCATTTAACCAATATATTACTTCACATTGACTTTCAGTTTTTCACAGTCATACATGTACATACATAACTTCACATTGAAGCTAATGCCTCAGATATATTTAATTTCATAATGTTCAACTTAGTTGTAAACTCACAATTCTGTTTTATGGGTTTCATAAAAGTAGAGCTGTCAAGGAAGGGGTTTGTTTTTTGTGTCCGGGTAAAAGATTTATGTTAAATACTATCCATCACTATTTCACACTTTTAAGCTTTGCTCTTAAAGCAAGCTTTTATATATGTAATGATAAATACCATATAAAATATACAATGTTTGTATCACTTCTTTCAAGTGGATTTCAGATACGAAAACCAGGCTTAATGGATCATTAATGTGGGCGTGCATGTCAAATGATCATTAATGTGGGCGCACATGTCAAATGAGCACTGAACATAGCCATCAAACTTAAAACTTACATAATTAATATGTAATCTCCATGTACATGTATGATCTTTAGCTTCTGTGTTATGTTTAAGTCTTAAACACATTGTGTAAAGTTACAAAGAAATGAGAGATTGACTATAAAAGCTTCTGTGTTATGTTTAAGTCTTAAACACATTGTGTAAAGTTACAAAGAAATGAGAGATTGACTTACCTCAACAACTACCATCTCTAAATTGTCTGAAATTTCTCTATGTTCTGTGACCTTTCAATGGTTGAAAACATTGGGGTTTAATAGCTACAGGTAGGAGATAGTGGGGAAAAATCCTCAAAATACGGCCCCTTTACAAGGTTCTGGTTGCAGCCCTGATAAGTTCAATAATTTTAGGGCCAATCAAAAAGCCTGGTATGATTAAAAGCCTTACACCCCATCATTTCAACTTCTGCTATGTCTCGTTCATCGGACAACTTATAATGGTTTAAAAACTGACATACATAAATTTGAGCTAACAATATTGATCACTAAAGTTCACAAATATGATTTTGAAACTGAACTTACTGAAGACCAACTACATGTAAATGTTTTGTGATCAATTATTGCACGTACATGGTTAAACAACATGTGTGATGTCCTATTTAAAATTATTCAAAACTGGCTTCAATACGGCTGGATTAACTTTTGTTTATTAATGTACATTTCCAGACATATTTATAAAAGTGAACTAAGATTTGGTGTGAAGATAAAACTGATAAGCTGGATCTGTCATTATTTACCCACTACTCCTTATGAAAAATTTCAGAAGCATTACTTAAAGATCATTGCAACTGTGAGTTTGCGATCCTACATTGTGATGTACCATTCACAGGATCAAGTCCGTCTGTCAACCCTCAGGTATTATATATCAACTCATGAGTCACATGATGTGGCTCCGGAATTGTGAGGGTGGTTTTTATGAGGTTTCCTCTCGATTTCAACCGTAATTAGGCAAGGAACAGTGTGAAGTGGACAGTCTGTCATCATATAAGTGAAATACCCTTGAGTATGACATTAATCTTCAATCAAACAAGCAAACTGTGAGTAAAAAAGATAATTTTTATTGGTAAATGTGCACCATAGACAGTGAAGAATCACAAAAAGCTCAATATAAAATAGGAAGTTGTTTTGTGTTTCAATAATAATCTCAAATACACGTGCTAGATATAACAATTGCCATTCAACATTAAATGATGTCTGCTGTTCATATTTGAACTAACATGTTTCAGTTGTAGTCAATGACATATATGAGATAATGTTGTTTACCATGTAATTCAGAGCTTGTTTTAAACAGAACAGGCTCTTTATAGTGAGCTGATCAACTTGAGGCACCTGTTGAATCAATTGGTCAGAAAACTAAGTAAACCTTGGTGATTAAAGAAACACATGTATTCACCATATATGCATAAACTGTGTGCTTAATCTTTGGAAATGAATGTCTACTGACATTATAAACATATCAAAGTGTGACTTTATGGGACACAGAACATCATGTAAACAATGAATTGCAAGCAAAACAACCGAATGTCAAATCATGAAATTATCGAATTTATATGACTGATAAGCTACCTTTAATGGAAATCAATGTTTTTATATGTTTATGTCCACCAATATCAAAACGCCTATATATGTTGTGTATGATTTGGCTTATAATAATCTCACACAAAACCCAAAACTTTAGTTATGGTATGTAATCACAAGGAGAGGAACAGTGTTATGTGTAGTGCTACCGATCAAACGGTGAAAAATTATGTAGATGAGCTCCAGTCTGCTTGCAGTGCTGGGCTGTCACCGACTCAAAGGATACATTCGCAGCGAGCCGGACTTGCTTCCGATTGCCAGAATATGTTGGACTGGATCAAAGGCCACAGCTGTTGGCTGATAGGGAAACCCATGACGAACGGTCTGCAAGCCAAAAATACAAATGATGCAGTTATGCAAAATATTACACATGGTATACTGGAGGCGGAAATGACAGTAAACGAAACCACAACACAATCTGACAGTAGGACTACCAACCTTGCACACTTGGAAATGCTCCGTTCGCAACGTTTCCTCAATCTCCATTTCATTTTTCGTCGGTGCTGTGACGGACGATCGTAAACCGTCCAGCACTGTCCTGAATTTCCTCATTTTCACTGTTATCTGTGTAAACCTTTGACAAACATCGCGCGTAATTTATCCATATTTCCACCGTCGATTCAACCACCCTCTGTCACTGGCTGCAAAAAGTAGTACTACTGTTAGAGCGAAGAGCCCGGATATAATCCCATAAGCCCGTAATCATGACCTTCACCTTGGGGGTCATCGGGGACATCAAGGTCGTTCAGCCGGCATGTCAAAGGTTAACATACACTTTTTCTCGACATCACATTTACGTAACGATTTTTCTATGTAAGTATCCGCTTTTAAAATGATGTTGCTGTCGAATGTTTATTCGACGCAATAAATTCGTGATAATGCTATGCGGGTCGATTGACACGTTGCACACTGACGGTGTGCATTAGGTTTGATGTATGTGTTTTCATTGCTGTCGGATTTCTTCCAGGCATGTACTGTAGGCCGTAGTCGCTGCATACATACTGTCGTTGTGGGAAAATATATTTTTCATTTATAAAATTAAAATCAGTAATGTTATACTCTAAAAAATTGCAACCATGTCAAGTTTAGCGAACCTTTTTGTAGTTTTTCTCTTCTTAATTTTTCAAGAGAATGATTCAAGTATCGATTTTTAGTTTTAACCAGAGATTTCGGCGACGTGACCTGCCTCACGTTTAACAGAAGACGTGTTTGGGTGGAAAAGTGGACATTTGTTACATATGTATCACCAAAGTTTAACATTTCACTTTTTACGTGTTTGCTGGGTGATATAATGGGTTTTAAAGCTTAACTTTATCAACTACATAGTGTGGAAGTCACAATTTAAGCCTGTGTTCTACATGAAGTGTTTTCTTGTGGTCTATTGTAATTAAGTTCTTTTAACAAATGTCGGCATATATTAACTGGGTTCAGGTATCCGTTATGTGCTTATTGCACATCTTCTATTCGGTTAGTGTGTAGGTATTCAGATGAATTTACAGATTATTAAAGGTCTCTCTTAACAATATTTTTTATAAACCTGATCTGTCTCATTACAGACGACTTATATAAAGGACAATCAACATGATACTGTTTCGTCATTTTGTGTATACCTGTCGGGCTATGAGCACAATAGCAGCCAAACAAACCTTGTCCACAGCTTACAAGCACAGAGCAAGGTAAGCCTGTTAAAGATTTTGTCTGATATGAAATTAATTTGAATAAGTTAATGCATTGTATTTGTCTGATATGAAATTAATTTGAATAAGTTAATGCATTGAATTTGTCTGATATGAAATTAATTTGAATAAGTTAATGCATTGTATTCTATTAGCGCATGCCAGGGGAGTTTCTAGAAAACTTTTCCAGGGTCCTATCCAAAACTCATGTGAACACAATCTGGATTATCTACCCTCTTTCCACTTGATTTTAACACAGATAGACTATACATATAAGGAACACTTGTAGAAGTGTAGGGCTTAAAAACTTGCGCAATATGAAGTCCTGTACAGCCCTAGCAGGTACAGGACCAAGCTGTTATCTTATAATGTAGAGGGCCCCACCACCCTTTATCTTCTTTCCTATCATTTTTTTTTTTTGTTTTGTGGAAAAACAATAAAATTACTTGTAGAAATTCTTTGAAACACCCTGCGGCACGTTGCATATCTCCGGGCGGTTGACCGCCGGCCGCCGGGTCTTAACGACAACCCTGATTTAAGATAAAACAGGTGTTAGCCAGTTGAAGAACTGCTTAAAGACAGGGTGCAACGTAGTAAACAAGTAGTGTAACTCTGAAAAATGAGATGGATTTTAAGTGAACATTTCTGACGATTATATATACTACATTAAATCTGCCACTTTTGTGCCCAGAAAGCTTCACTTAACAGATATATACTAATAGTACAACCCAGACATTTACACTACAGAGTTGTGATTTCTTCTTTATGTTTGTATTGCAGAGTGTTTGGTGTTGGTATTGGTGCTGGTGTGGCTGCATACACCCTGAAAGGAAAACATTTGGTAAGTTTCATATAGTTTGTTAAACTACAGCAAACAAACAAACAAACAATTAATTTACCTTGTGACATTGACATTAAGTTTCTGTTTTATTTTATTATTTAGAAGGCTGCCATGACTACTGACACACAAGCTCTTCGATCATCTTGGCTTGCTGATTCCGTAACAGATATGGATACACTGGAGCAGGTAAGTTTTATGTGGATCTAGCCACTGTACTGCAGAACCAGGCTCACTATCACAAAAATAACTGACTTATCAGTGTCAGAAAGAACAGACATGTATATCATGCTAATCGTGCTGTATCGTGATATTAATTTCTTTGCAATGGAAATTATTTAAATATTTTAAGTGGTCTTTAAAGTTGTTCTTTTTCTTTGTATCCCTTAATGAATTGATTTCTGATTTCAAAATATTAAACCATGATCTTTACATTTGGTTTATTTGAAGAAATCTGATGACATGAAGAGCAGAATGGAGGTCATGATTATGGGTATTCAGGTTTGTGCGCTTCTTTTATTTATTTATCTGATGTTACACGCACAGGATTAAAGCCAAACTACAGATCATTGGTAACTTTTATTGTGAAATGAAAACCAGAAGACCCTGACCTTGCACTGTTTACTGACATACCAACCAACCTCCAAATGTGAAGGGGATGTTCTATGCAATGGAAATGTAGGTTTGTAGGCCACTTGGTTACAGTAAAACCAACAGACAATACATTGTTGTATGGTATAATTGAGCTTTTCTAATTAGTATAACATTTAATTATTTCCAGTAATGAATTATTGCTTCAGTAAAAGATACGCACAATAATCAGATTACATTCCCCATGCATCCCATGTTTATAGTTTATTAAAGTGTCATATTCATTTTATTGGAATGCCTTTTAGTAAAAATACTTATATTTTTGATGAAAAGTTGCATTTGGAGACCTAATCTGAACTACGAAATAACCATAAGTGACACCTTAAACTCCAATCAAACAACAAACAAGCTATTCAACTATGTGAAATGAAAACGAGTATAACATAGCTTAGCAAGTTTTTACAGTTTATAATGTAGGGGAGACAACTTGAACATTGTAAGTTACTTCCCTTAAGTAATTCCTACAACACTTTTAAAAACATTTATTTGATCAGGCCAAATGCGTGAAAGCTCTTGAGGAATTAGAAGGTGGACAAAAATTTACTGTTGACAGATGGCTAAGAAAAGAGGTTTGTGAATTTCCTTCATATATTTATTTTCTATATTTCTGAATCTGAAATTTTCTAACAAACTGAATTTATAAAAAAATCTATCTGAAAGACTGCCTTATTTTGCTTAAGTTGATCTACACCTGTCATATAAAGTTTATATTTTTATTGTGGAGAAATAACATTTTGTTTTGCCTCTATCAGGTGTTTGGTTAGCAGGGCAGGTGCTCTAACCAACTGAACTCCAGTGTCTGTCTAGCAGGGCAGGAGCTCTAACCAGCTGAACTCAGGTGTCTGGCTAGCAGGACAGGAGCTCTAACCAACTGAACTCCAGTGTCTGTCTAGCAGGACAGGAGCTCTAACCAACTGAACTCCAGTGTCTGTCTAGCAGGACAGGAGCTCTAACCAACTGAGCTCTTGTGTCCGGCTAGCAGGGCAGGAGCTCTGAACTCTGGTGTCTGGCTAGCCGTGCTAGCCAGACTCTAACCAACTGATCTCCTGTGTCTGGCTAGCAGGGCAGGAGCTCTAACCAACTGAACTCCGGTGTCTGGCTAGCAGGGCAGGAGCTCTAACCAACTGAATTCTTTTGTCTTGCTAGCAGGGCAAGAGCTCTAACCAGCTGAACTCCAGTGTTTGGCTAGCAGGACAGGTGCTCTAACCAACTGAGCTCTTGTGTCTGGCTAGCAGGGCAGGAGCTCTAACTAACTGAGCTCTGGTGTCTGTCTAGCAGGGCAGTAGCTCTAACCAACTGAACTCCGGTGTCTGTCTAGCCGGACAGCTCTAACCAACTGAACTCTGGTGTCTTGCTAGCAGGGCAGGAGCTCTAACCAACTGAGCTCTGGTGTCTGTCTAGCAGGGCAGGAGCTCTAAATAACTGAACTCCGGTGTCTGTCTAGCAGGACAGGAGCTCTAACCAACTGAACTCCGGTGTCTGTCTAGCAGGACAGGAGCTCTAACCAACTGAACTGTGGTGTCTGGCTAGCACGGCAGGAGCTCTAACCAACTGAACTCCGGTGTCTGGCTAGCATGATAGGAGCTTTAACCAACTGAACTCTGGTGTCTTGCTAGCAGGGCAGGAGCTCTAACCCACTGAGCTATTTAGCCAAATTTCAGCCTGTCATTTGATCATGAAAAAAGTTAAATGTGAAATAATTAAGTTCACATTTTATCAATTTTACTCATAATCTTTAGTTTAATGTCATAAAAAATTAAGAAAAATGGTGTTAAGGTATTTAAAATGATAATTGAAAATTTGCTAAGTTTTTCTTAACTTTAAGAAATACTTAAGTAGCTTTATGAATACGGACCCTGGTGTCTTGACAACAGGGCAGGAACTCTAACCAGCTGAACTGTGGTGTCTGTCTAGCAGGGCAGGAGCTCTAACCAACTGAATTCCGGTGTCTGGCTAGCAGGGCAGGAGCTCTAACCATCTGAACTCCAGTGTCTGGCTAGCAGGGCAGGAGCTCTAACCAACTGAACTCCGGTGTCTGTCTAGCAGGACAGGAGCTCTAACCAACTGAACTCTGGTGTTTGGCTAGCAAGACAGGAGCTCTAACCAACTGAGCTCTAGTGTCTGTCTAGCAGGGCAGGAGCTCTAAATAACTGAACTCCGGTGGAATAATCTGTCTATATATTACATATACTTCTTTCGTTCTTATTAGGGAGGAGGTGGAATAACCTGTCTATATATTACATATACCTCTTTCGTTCTTATTAGGGAGGAGGTGGAATAATCTGTCTATATATTACATATATCTCTTTCATTCTTATTAGGGAGGAGGTGGAATAATCTGTCTATATACAACCCTGATAATTAGCCTCGGCATTCGGCAATTGTCGAGGAAAAATAAAATTATCCTCGGCAAAAAAAGTGCCGAGGATCCGTTTTTTCCAGCTTGGAATTTTCTAGCCTGC
>JAQQZZ010000021.1:1138064-1161583 GCA_030265115.1 Mopalia vespertina
TGGGGGATTGTGTGGGTAGGAAGCATACACTCTCCAGAGCCAACGTTCTAGACCACCCTGCCATGGAGAGGTAAAATTAATTCTGCCACCAAACCTCTTTTTTCACGTTCTTGAATACACCAACAGTACTGCATTTGCACAATTGTCTCCCTTTGTTCTTTAACAATGGGGTAAGCGATACCAGTCCGCTAACACGATATGTTTACAACGTGTGTTTTGGAATATGAGTCAAATAAAAAACATCATTGACTTGATTATAATTAACAAAAGTGTTGCTGTTATATAAAGCAGTTTCTAACCATAATATTAATATACATTTTTCATAATTTAGAATAACAAAATGGAATAACATCAAGTAAGTAAGTAGCTTACGTTTTCTTTTTACATTTGCAAAGCAACATAGTTTATTATTGTTACTCATTGATTAACTCGGGGCTGTAGTAAGACCAGCACTCGAACCGACTGAGCCACAGGGCCGCGTGGCAGAACAATCACGAATTTTCATCAAGGAAAAATCGTTGAAAAATCTTTCTCTACGGAAGGCACATTCACGGGGTGGCCAAATTATCGAGAAATTACTCATAAATGTTTTTTTCTTACTTGTGTTATTCTGATAATCTGGTTCTGGCAATTTTATTTTTTTGTATTATTTTCAAACAGGGCTTAGTGTATGTTATTTGTTATACTGAGATCTATGTTTCGATTTATAAATAGTATACGACATTTCCCACGCCTACACGACTCATTTTATCCAATTTTTGTTCCTAAGTCTTGTGAAATCTTAAGCGTATAGGGAGAAGTAGGTTTTGTACATATGTAAAAGAACGGATAGGGTGCTATAGGCTAGTTTTTCTTTTCTTCAGAAAGGGTCTAAGATTTCACTCGCCCCCAGGCTCGACGTTCGACCGAAGAAACAGGCAATTTGTTTCCTGGCTTGATATCTATATTGTGATAAGCAACACAATCAGCGAGGTTGGGTTTCCAAAGGCTAAGCTTATTGCTACCCGGAAAACATTTCTAATGACACGTGTTTGTTTTTATTCATACTACCACACCACTTGTCAACTGAGGTAGAAAAAAAACTCAGCGGAATTAAAAATGTCTGAAGATTTAGTGGACCTATTTTTCCCCAGCCAAGTGGTCTCAAGTCCCCTGTAGACTGCTTGTCAAGGACCTCGCAACATCCCTTGGGCATCGGCCTGCCTCGCCGTCACCTGACCGGGTTACAGGGAACCCGTGGGGGGCTGTAACATACTAAAGATTATAGTTTCCCAGTTTCCCGTGAGATACAGGGAAACGACATCGACTTTCCCGTTTAAAAAAGCACTATGTTCGATGTCTATATATAAATAGTCCTAGACGTCCACAATATACATGCAAGACCATTATTCCCTTAAATAACTCAGTGATAGGACAACTAAATAACAACTACTTTGGCCACTTATCTATTCCGTTCCATTTGATCATAACGCCTGAACGCATTCTCTAACGACAGCCATTCGCTTATTAACGCATACAAGGAATGCTACTTAAACTATCTACGAAGCAAAACTATTCCAGAAACTTTGCCAAAGCTGGAAGGAGGGCAATTGTAACACTGGCACAAGTTTGGAATACACGGGGAGATAATCTGAATTATGCTTGTTTTAGGTCCCGTATTTCGCATTTCTGAAAAGTTCTCTCGCACCCTCAGGGCTAAGCGATAACGTGAAGATGTGCCACAGCGAAGCGAGGAGTTACCTGATTGGCAGATATTGATGATTCGTCACTGACAAGCTCCGCCTATATCGCTCCTCGAGCTGTCAATCAGCATGGATCGCTGAGCAGATGCTGAGGTGCTGTGTTCTACACGCCTACCCAATGTCGGAGTTAGAAAAGTGGTGAGATGCTAGGAGACAGTAGCAGAAGTTATCTCGTGGTCTAACATCGAGCCGGCGTTTTACCATGACAGGAGTTGAAGTTATGTATCAGCCGTACGCCTACCCGGCCTATTTCCCTTACCAAAGGCCTTTTGCCGACCAGGTATGGAAAGTTGAAGCTCACGTAATTATTGCCAGTCAACTTGACCTCTATTATTACTGTTGACTTTGTATTTTTCTCTTTAAACAGATTGCTTCTCTCAACTTCTTCTCTTCTCATTATTAACCGGTCCTAATCCTTCTTGAAGATATGTTATAGCGTCTGGTGTAGACAGCCAAACGCATAGCTGACAAGCCAAAAGTATCTGCCTTCTGTAGTTATTTCTTCCTCGGCTTCTCTGCCAGTTGTTGTTTCTTACTTTAGGTATTTCGCACAATTGTCACTGATAGTATCGCCTTACATACTCCGAATAGCCTCGCTCTTATGAGCCTCTACCAACTTATGCATTTCAGAAATTCGGCGTCCAAAAAATGCAGGAGTCGTTAGATTCCGTGAATTACTCGTCGACTAGCAGCAGTGTATCGCGGGTTAAAGAGGATGACGTTGAAAAGGAACCCCAGCCCAAGGACACTCAGTACCTCAATGCTAACTGTGTACTGCTCACCTATTTCTCAGGGGATATTTCCAGTGTTGTTGATGAGCACTTTTCAAGGGCATTAAGTCAGCCTAGCAGTTACTCAGCCGACAGTCCCTCATCTAAATCACTCTCATGGAAAGGTAAGACGCATGTCACTAAAAACATTTCTTTATTACATCTGAAATATATGTATTAGCAAGTTCATTATACTGGAATATAGATGTCGATAAGCTACTAGCAGACAAAACATCTCGTGTTCTAAATCAACTCTGGTGAACATAGACGGGACAATTTTATTAATGGATCATTAATACCTTAGGAAAGTTAATCACAAAAGCACATATATGTCGATTAACTTTTATCGACAACGTCTCGTGGAATAGATATACTTTTAAATGGACCAGTTTTAAATGGATCTTAATCCCTACTTGTAACTGTTTACCAGTACCTGTGAGGCCATACCATAGACACGTGACTTACTTAAGTCGCTACGAAAACTTGAACATGTCATTTATCCAGTTAATTGAAATATTAATTAAATGAAGTATAGTTAGTTAAGTCGTTAAAGTAGCGTGCTTTATTTTTAAAAAAACTTTAAATTAATAGAATTGTCAATACCATCATTGTTTTAAATCACCACATATTACTTGTTTAACTTTAAGTCCAGTCCATTATTTTGAATCGTAGCAACATATATGTAGGCTTATATGCATGAACTTGAAAAACATTCAGCATGCAAAACTAAAGGCCTTATCCCATATTGTCTCGCCAATGTTTTACAAATGAACCGGTATTGAAACACGTAGTGACCCTTCCACAGGGGATCAACACAGATTTTTCAAATCAATAACAAATATATTAATCAATATATCGATAATTCACACAATCGACAACATTAAACTTCTAATATATATAAACCTTCCAATTATTCAAAATCGACGGTTACTATTTTTTCGCATGAATATCATATACTAAAGAAGTTGAAACATAGAATAAGTGATTACAAGATTTACATCAACACAAAACACGGATTATACATTTATACGGATTACATATTACGGATAATATATATATATATATTGAATAAATGACGAGAGAAAAATTTGCTTGCCTCCATCGGGATTCATGCCTGGGACCTTTGTATATATATACTTAGGTTTCGGTATAATATATAACATATTGCTTATGGATGCCACCTTCTTTGAGACCCTCGTGGACTAATAAAGGAGTTGTCATTGATAAGTACTGGGTTAAAAATATAGTATCAATTCCGAATGCAACCTTGGATCCAATTTTGGCCCATTAATTTGTATCTTTAGATCTTTATTTTCGTTCGTTTTAGAGCAAACCTTTTGTGAGGTTATTCGATTGATCTGTTAGAAGCCAGCCTAGAGAATTCTGTCAATTCTGTACCCATATTATTAAGTGTATCTTATAAATACATTTCCACGATGTATTTATTAATATTTCATAGGATATACATGTAAAATGTCGCAGCAAATTTCCACAAACAGTACTATCATTTCTGTGTCGTCTCCTTCAAAGCTGTGTCGAAATCCATGTGGTTGTTCTGTTTTATGGTGTTTTGCCGTTTAGAACAAAACTGTTGTAAAATCCATCCGATTGGTGTTATAAGCTGGGACCAAAACCGTTAAAGTGCTGATTACAGAACATATTAGAATTACTCGCAATGTGCCCATTCACAAGCCAAAAGATTGCTAGCTACAATAACTACAGCTGTTATATCATGGCTTTCTCTAATATTCGCAGATCAGGAAAATTGTCAATTAAATGTTCTCGCGTGGATTTTCATAAGACCGATATTTCAATAAATGGAATAGTCCAATAAATGTCATGGGAAAGTGTGTGGAGGTGGGGGGGGGGAGGGGGGGCATGATGAAAAATGCAATTTTACCGTCTTACCTGGTTCGAAATACATCCGTGGCATAGTGATGTACAGTTTGCACAGTTTTGCTTTTCCAAGGATATCTATTCGGCAAATCTGGTGTTACTTTAAATGCCTGCAACAGATCATGTCATTAGGGAGGAGAATAGTGAGCAAATTAGAGTGTAAACGATTCTTTAATTGTGTATTGACGCTGATCAAATCCATTGCTAGTCGAGGCACGTGTCATGTCAATCAACAGCGCCCCCTACCAATATTTCGTTTTCCGCTGGCAAACGTTAACGCAGGATACCAATCGAATTTTGTGCAGTTTTCAGTTGATTTAATGTTAGGATAAATGGCGTATTTCATCATATACATACATGTTGATGTTATAATTCAAAGACGAATCAAAATTAAGTGAAATATTTCGGAACTAGAGTATTTTCATCAGTCAGTCAATTTATGTTCCCACTTAACATAACCTTAAGCTTTTAACTGATCCTAAAACTAAATCTTACTCCGCTAAGGCAACAGCTTTGCCTATTTTCTAATTGGTATCTGGCTATGTATTTTTAAAAAATAAAAAAAGTAAACACATATAGCCTGGTGAAATTTTTATGTTGCCTTCTGGACTACATTTCGATCAAACCTGTACTAAATCCTGGCGTTTTTTCAAATGTTATTCACTGTGGTGGCATTAATTCATCGGAATAATTTCTGAAGAAAGGAAAAAAAAGGTAAATAAATAAAATGTTGGTATTGTTAGATATTTAGATCAAACTATAGTCTGCAATTCATAGTTTCGTTGTGTGGGGTTGGCTTGGCTTCGATAACAAGTCAGAGCCAAATGTGACATTTAACGCCATAACAAAATGAGTCCCTTCGGTATATCATTGATATGGAAGCGTTTAACGACTCCAATGTTTCCAAGTTCGGTGGACATCGTTCCGTGTTGAAGGCTGAGGGTCTATCACGGTATCAGTTTGCAAACGAGTCTGTTATTCACCGTGGGATGATAATTTGATGTTGTAAGAAAGCTGAAACTTAACAATATAGACGGGGAGATGGCATAGTTAGTCGGACGAACAGCTGTTTCTTACACGGACATTTGGTGGCAATCAGTCCAGGACGGACACTTAGACACCATCTACTCCGCTCTCTAACTTAAGACGGGCGCTTTTAAAGCCCACTTCTATAGGGAAACGGGAATTTTTCGTTCTGAGATATTCCCAGCTTGAGAAGTCTAATTTTTACAAGAGGAACAGGCGCCCTCACTCGCAATCGTCTGTATGATTTTACTCCTCGTCTAGGAAACAAACCTATGTCCGTTATTGTTTTTATTAGCAAACGTCAAAAAAAAAAACCAAAAAAAAAAAAGTTGGCCACTTTCCCACGCCGAAATGTCGTGAGTGAGATTAAAACAGATTTCCTGGGTTTGCACTTCGTTCTACGACAAATAGCCAATGTAGAACACAGCGAGGACAAGTTAGAGTGAGCTATCTGTGATAACATTGATCGATCCCGTCCCCCGAAGCTCCCCTACCGCATCCTAAGGCCCCCGTTCTCCCTCTACTATAAACAAAATTGTTTACAACCTGGCTTGGGGAAAAGCCGCAAGTCTCAGAAAATTACCACCAGTATTAATAGACCTGAAAAACTTGTGATTTTGTCATTCCCTGCCCCGCGATTCGAAGTCTTTATTTTTTTTTCTTTCAATGTACGATAATTAACCAAAACATGTCTGCCAATCGAGAACGAATCACAAAACCATATATTTCCATATTTATAAAACGCTAATTATAGTGAAAACTATGCAAAATATTTAGTTTTATTTTAAACAGGGCTATGGTTAAAAAATTCGTCGTTTTCTTGCAGAAATATTTTACTGCTAAGAGACAATGCATTATTTTATAGTAGTGTTGCTTGATAACGGATTGTGCGGAAAATTGTTGACATCTACAACAGCCCGATCTGCGTTGTTTGTGTCAGTTTCATCTAGACGGTCAGGTGAAAATTAATAACACTTCCTGTTGTTGACCAGAATTGTCTGGTGTGTTAAGGTGATAACAACAGGCGCGTGAACCATAATTTATTCCGAACGCTCGGCATAACAATTTTCTTTTAGGTTCGTAGTTGCCGTGAAAGACATTTTGCGTGAAGAAAACTGTTAACTTAACTTCCACGTTTTGTAGATTGCGGTGGTTTAATATTTGACTTACTAAAAACACAGAACGTATTTTTTGCATCTTTTTTTTTAAGAAATAATTTAAGAGCCAATGTTTTTTATATTTACCTTAAACTTAGTTTGAGCGATATTTCAACCGAAACTTTTAGTAAAGTGTTGCACATACCCTTGATTATCTGACAGAGCATTTGCTAAACAGACATGATGTATTTAGTATGGAGCCACGGTGTATTTGTTTAATTCATTCTATAAGAAGAATAAAATATTTATTTTCTTGCGACTCTACGCTTGTTTTTATTTGAATTATTATATGTTTCGAAAAGTATTTATTATCGAAAGCCGTTTTGCTTTTTTGATGTAATAGCATTCTAGAATATTTCTCCTGAAACAAAGTTTTAACAGAATAGAGCTATATTGACAAATGTCTCTATTTATTTATTTATAATACGCAGTTCTCATTTATTTTTTATACAACTTGACTGTGGGGAGCAAATGTAAAATCCCAGAATTATTGTGTGGCTTGTCGCGAAAGCTGTAGGCCGCTGCTAGTCTGGTTCTATTCAGCCTGTTCGGCTACTGATTTATATGTACCTGTTTTGCCGCACCATTCTCGTAGGCCTGGCAGAGGTACACCGTCTACGGGGAGTTAAGATTGATCCTCACCTTGTCCCTGATCTTATACGCTTGATCCACGGGATAAAATCAGATCAAGAATGATAGCTAAGAGATCGTTGGACACGGGTACATGGACTTCATACAGCTCACCCTGGAGTTGAGCATCAAGCTTGTCCACTATGAAGCCGCAGCGTCACAAGCGTGGCTTCTTACATTATGCTATACAACTGAAGGAAAACGAGATTAGGTCAAGCAAGAATTACGTCCGTTTCGAGTTGAAAAGTTACAATATTCATCTATTTTATTGACTATTAACAGTTTGGAGAATCTGACCAATATTATGTGGGGAAATAATTATAGATTTATTTTATGGGCATCAATAATAAATAGAACAAATACCAACATATTTCATCCAAATCAGATGTCTTTAAAAAAGCAAAAGCCTATATAAAAATCACAATGAAATGTCAGTTTTTTTTACATAAACTGCAAATCAAACATAATGCATCCATTCGATTGTTGTCTTTTTCTGGAATGACAACAACAACAAGAGTCACGCATATATGGTGTCTGACGTTAGGTTGAATTGTCTTAATCCAGCTACAAACTTTGGAGCTCGGACAACAAATTAAAACTTTACCTGTTCATTAATACGGTTTAAGTGTAAATTTGAACACTGTAGAGGTAAAGATTTGTTATGTAATAATGGGGTTGGACACACATCCCTAGTCCCCTGATAGAGACTTTGTTTAAGGGCAGGTACCCCATGGAGATGGGTGACAAGTGGACCCGGTGGTCAAGAAGTTCGCTGTCCCGCACGTCCTCGGTCAAGCGGCACCGTCAGAAATCCTAAGTCATTAGACTGGACACAAGGTCTTGTTAAAGCCGTGTCGGTCCGCACCAGTCGCTAACAAATCACCGAAGACCATCCTACAACTGACGGCTTTGACTGCGCACAATGTCTACAGGGTGGCCAATAGGCCCTGTTAAGACACAAACTGTAAAGGCTTAACAATCATTAACACCGGGCAATTAACTTCAGAAGACGGGTGTTTTGATATCTCTCTTGATGCGTCACCCCCTGTTTCCTTCATCTTTTCCCCCTGAGATCATCGTGTCCCAACTCAGTCCTACCACTAACTTATTATTGACTGTAGGTTTAAGGCGCTTAACTTCGGCACCTCTACGTTTAACACCAACCGAGGAGTGGTAAATCGAGTCAGTGATATCACCATTCTTTTTAACAGTAATTAACATATTTCAAATCAGCTTGCTCAATATTAATTCTGTTCTTTTACTATATACCATTAAGTTACCTGTTTTCTGGCGCCATCTTTTATTATTTTTTTCTACTTTAAAACCAGTACATTTGTTATATTTTATTTCGCTTGTTTATCTCACTTTTTGTATATTGTATTTTTGTGGCTCTTATTGGTGTACGTACGCCTGTTGCTCACTAAATAAATAAATAGATAAATAAATAAATAATTAAATAAAAAAAAATAAAAAAACATTAGTGATAAATATTTAGTTGTTCGTGTAATTGGTAGGCCCACACACAGATTTTACCAAAACACCATACACCATACAGTCCAACTTTTAAAAGTTTTCTTCCATAAATAATTTTGTTCTTTTTCATGTATTTTTCAAACATGAGCTTATACCCGCTTACTAATTTGTTACGTGCATCCTACCCTAGGACTAAGTACGTTGCTTTTTATTGTTACGGTTGTTTCGAGCGTAATAAAAGTGTTAGCACGACTTAACACAGGCAACGTGTACTTCCTTAACTTAACACTTACTTCTTCGCTAGTTATAATATCAGCACCAGGAGATACTCACCAAATTATTAAGTGCAAAAACATGTATCAATTTGGCAAGCTCTTCAGAAAAAATACAGCAGTAACACAACAAAACAATGATAAATGTTTATTAAAATAAATTATGAAATCCCGTGGAGGCCGATTTGGACTAAAGTTCAGTAATGCGACTGCCTAAATAATTCATCTTTAATACTGTATATTTATAACACGTAACAAGATATTGTTTCTATAGTATAAACCATGCACTTAGTAGGTCTTTGGGTTTCTGTTTGATTATCGAAATTATATTCAATAATAATTATTTATTAATTATTATCAAGTGTATAATTTAAAGAACATTATATAAAAAGTGTAAGTTTTGATATTGCTGTATACATGCTCATGGTGTTAACATTAAGATCATATGTATGCTTATATAGAATTTTTGAATAGACAAAAACCCTCGGGCAAAGTGTATTATTTCTACCATAATTAATGTGTCTTTACTTAGAAATGGAGGGACATTACATTTCCAACAGAACGAAACGCTTTACATTTTTGTGTGGGTTATACTGTCCGCTAACATCACCGTCATATAAGTGAAATTACCTTAAGAGCGGGGTTAAACACCAATAAGTCAATCAAAAAATCAAATAAACTTATTTTACTTATGTTTCCAATTTCCGTTTTCTTTACAGATTCGTCACCAATGTCCCAAAGGAATTTTCCTCCGTCATTTTGGAATAGTGCGTACCAGCCGCCGTCTACGTTAACTAGTGCCCATCATGATTTACAATTTACCTCGGATCCGTATATATCTACATCAATACATGGGTTAACGGGACTACATCATCAAGACCCTTGGCACTATTCTATATCTTCACAGACTCACGGCTACCCCCACAGGCCAATGCATGACTTTGCTTACTCAACAATGGCTCCTCCAAGTAGATACAATCCACATTATAGTTCTCTGTTAATGCAGCCTTCTGCAGGACGTTTAGGGGCTTGTGATATGTCTAAACCATCGGATTCATGGAGTTCACGGTACCACAGTGACCATCGGTTAGGTCCCGAATTCACAACGCGGTCACATCTGGAATCAGGGTTAACAGGTAAGCAATTATTCAATTACATTATCAATTAATTTGATTAAAACTGTCATATATACTATAATTAGTATACCAAGGACAAGTTGAGGATGAATTAGTAAGTGGACGTGTTTTGTATTCAGTAATTACGTCACGTGTTTATTATTACCGTGTGGTTTATAATCATTAAGGTAATTATTATATGTGTATTAATTAGAGAGTTGTTAAAATTGTCTCTGTCGCACGTGTTTATTATTACCGTGTAGTTTAGTACTATTAAGGTAATTATCATAGGTGTATTAATTAGAGAGTGGTTAATATTGTCTCTGTCGAAGTATACTAATGTCCAAGTGGTATTTGCTCATAGCACGAGCTTAACTTTGAAATAACCTGTTGCCTTGGTGCTCTTGGGGTTTAATGGCACCAGCAAGCCAATCTGTTGGTGCATCTTTGTTTTCACTTGTTGTAACTGTCCTGTATTGTCTTTGTTTTTTGCAAGTGCATCGTGAGTGGTTTCCTTCACTCATTTGGGCTGACACGCCTCCATATGAGTGAAACAGCTATAAGTATAATGTTAAACAAAAAAACACAAACAAACAAACACAGATAATTTTTAAATGAAATCCGTTACATGTGTAATTAGAGGAGAATTTTTTTTTTAAATAAAAGTGTTAAATGACCATTTAATTAGCAAAACTTATGTTTGCCATCCGACCCCGATAGACTGTAGGCTAGATGCTATAGTGCACTATACCAAAAACACGCTTGTAATTAGTGCAATTAACTTATATTTGTTTGGCTACAAGACCAAGTAAAGTATTTATGTTGGTCTAAATTGATTTTTTTGCTTATATAAAGCTAAGCTAGTTCTATCAAGTGCTGAAGATAAGTTCTGTGCATTTCCAAAAGTGTACATACACATAAAGGCTTGTATTGCTAGACAGAAAACTCAAATAATTGACAACAAGGACATTGGACATTAAGTTTGCATTTGTTTATTGTGTCGATTTATTTCGCTATATGCTTTTACTGATGGGTTGTTTTATTGTGGATAATCATGTAGTTGAACTTGTATGTATACATACAGTACTGTATATTGTTCATATAAACACAGTTAACTAAATTGTTTTAACAAACCATTTGTCGATTCATTTAAGGAACAGTTGCAAATGCGTTAATATGTTTGCTTCATTTGGATTTAGAACGTCATATGTAGTTAACAAAGACTTCTGAGGCAGTTACCAAACTTATGTTGGGAGCGACATTGGGTTATGGTTAGAACAAAAAACGATGTTTTGACAAAGGACCAACTCAAGTAATATTTAGCGTTGTGTGTTTTTACTATACACTATAACAGACCCTACTGAGCTAGGATATCGAATTTTACGGTCCCTGTTTTTTAACTTCACTTTTTTCTCCACCATATGCCAATCATATATATATAAAGGACTACTTCTGCCTAATGTTAGTGAGGTTTTTTTTTGCCTTGACGCCATCTGGGGTAAGCTCGTCGGCTTAGATCATTTCAAGATTTTTTCTACCACTTAAGACAAAAACATAAAACAAACGAGTTAATACAAAAACATGCTATAGTTATATATTATGTAGCCTAAAAGTCGTATACCATTTCCGAAGTTCACAAAACGCCAAACAGAGCTTAGAAACGGAAATTTCCTTATTGACGTAATAAAATAAAGCTCTAAATATTTTAAAATATAATTATGCTTATTGTATCGCAATACAATGGTGATTTTGCAGCTATATTGTGCCAGAAAAAAAACCCCACACTTTGATAAAATATTAAAATACAAATTCTTGTAAATAACGTCAACCCATGCTAACTTGATAGCTTAGTTTCTTGGAAATGTGTTTTAAATAAATACGAAACAATGTAATAAAATCCTAATAGATATAATATACGCATACACATTTCATAAGAGTGTCATAATACCCAACTATAACATAATAAGGAAAGAGTATGCTAGCCATACATCAGGGACAGTAAAGGCAAGTCAAATTGATTCTGGTTTTAAATTTGAAACACATTACACTTCAAAGACTTTTTTTGTCGCCAATTATTAGATCATTATATTTTTTTTTAAAAGAAAACTGGCAATTAGCATGACATATGTTTTGTGAATTTTAAAGTCGTACTTAGAAGACAAGCTAAGCGACATGGGCAGAAACCTCGAGCATTTCACCCTGTGCATTAGGCAGAGATCGCCTGGATAGCATTGTGTACTACCTGATATGCCATGAACGTACTGCTTTTGAACTAAAAAAAACAATAGTTCATTGGACAATTGAACAAGAAGAATGATTTATTTATTTATTAATTTGTTTATTGAGTGATTGATTGATTGAGTGTTTGCTTTCTTTCTTTCTTTATTTATCTATTTAGTTATTTTTTGTTTGTTCAATTGTTCACTTATTCATTGATTTATGTATTTATTTACTGCGGAGGGGGCGCTATTGTTTTTTTATTTTATCTCAGAATGACTTCTGGCAAGTATTGTTATAACATTTATTTATGTTGCAAAACAATATTTTTTATACATGTTGGAAAAAAAAGTAGTGTCATCCCTGGAATTCGAACCCGGGACCTTCGTCAAGCATACCAGAGTGTACACTAGCAGAGCATGGCGATCGACCACGCCAATTTACTGTGTACTGTAAATGCAACATTTTGATCCAGTGTTCAGCAAAAACATTTTTGCCTTAAACATCACATGCAGTATATTTCTTACCAACAGTTATCTTCAAACACAATAATTCTAAGTTACACCTTTTCCAATACTATACAACTCACGATCATTATTTTGGCCAGTTTTTATGTATTAAGCTCCAAATATTAAATAATATAATAATTTTGATCCCTGCTAATATTACCTATGTAAGTAATCCCAATAAGTTTGGCTTGTTGATTTATATATAAAGCTACCAACAATTTGGAACTATTTTGGCTTGTTGAATATATTAATTTATAATGATTACAATACTCATTTAAATACGTTATATATAAGGATCCCATGTTTGTATTAATACTGTTGATTTAATTTTAGACCAAAAACTGTTATAGTTAGCCAAACAAGTACCTTTAACAAGCGATTTTGTCCATTTTTAAACATCGATGCATTACTTAGAAAAATAAAAGACGAAAATCCGAAAAAAACTAATCACACTGGCACAAGGATGTCGATTTATTGAAACCGACGATTCATCTAAAGTTCTACATAAACTATCACACCCCAATATATGTATTTATCTTTAAAAGGTTCGTTTTATATACACAGAAAGACACAAAAATAAAGCCACAACCTGACGTCAGTTAACATTACAATATATACAAATTGGGAGCAACACTCGTTGTAATATTTGTCATTTCAGTTTGTGAGCAGTTAATTGGACAACTGTTGTCAATATACATATTGACAACAATTCTCATGTAATATTTACAATTTTTTAGCAGTTAGCATTACATTAATTTACAAATTTACATTACAAGAGTCAGTTGACACTGCAGAAAATGACACTATTTTAGCCGTTGGCATAATGTTGGACTATATCGCCGTTATGTAAGCAAAATACCTTTAAACAGCAACAATTAAGAAATCAATCAATCAATCAACCTATCAATCTATTTAACTACGTATTTACTACTTCTAATCTGGAAAATTTCGTTTATTTTCAGTTATTTAAAGCAGCTAAATAACAATATACGGGTACAGCATTTAGACCAATATATTTACGGTGTTTTTTTTTTAATAAACTACACTTGTAATACTCTACGTTGTAAATCGTAAACACTATACATTGTTCAGTAGGTTAAAATGTTGGCTATTCGGATTTAACGACACTTTACGTGAAGAACTGACTGTTTGGAGCCCGAAGCGAGCTGGCCATATGGACACGTCTCTCTCACCCCGTTACACCTAACACATTCCTGGACAGTTGTAGGGAAAACCTCTAGGAATCCACTGGCTTGAGTCAGTCCTCGTCTGTCTTTCTGCCTCAAGATAGCCTTCCATCTGCCCATCTCTTTGCCTTCGTTTACGTCTGTATTAGCCGCCAGAAGAACAAAACCGCACCAGTGGTACAGGACTTATTATTAATTACAGCATAAATGGGTTTTTTTAATGTTAGTATTAGGGTAGAAAGTGGAAGTATCACGGTAGATAGTGGGATTATTAAGGTGGATATTGGAAAGTATTAAGATACAAAGTGGATGTATTAAGGTAAAGTGGAAAGTATTAAGGTAGATAGTGGAAATGTTTACTTAACGGTAGATAGTCGAACTACCAACGTAGATAGTGGAAGTATTAAGGTAGATAGTGGAAGTATTAAGGTAGATAGTGGAAGTATTATTAAGGTAGACTAGTTAGTGGAAAGTATTTATGTAGATAGTGGAAAGTATTAAGGTAGATACTGGAAGTATAAAGATAGATAGTGGAAAGTATTAAGGTAGATATTAGAAGTATTGAGGTAATTAGTAGAAAGTGTTAAGGTAGATAGTGGAGCCCGTCAAGGACGTCCTGCAACGTTTTGTCCTCTTTTGATATTGGTTCTCAAGAATACTTTCAAAATATAATAATATTAACATTTATTTGTTGCAAACTGCCAGGGTAACAAAAACCATTGATACTCCAACTGACTACTTGACAAAGTTAATAGTATATCTATCAAACATAAGTGTCATATATATCATCAAGTTTTTCACGCAGATTGGTCTTTGGGATAAACACACGCCAAAGCAATTATTCTACGCTACACTTACGGAAAACTGCAGCTAATTGTATAGTGTATAATGGGTCAAAATGAAAACGAACCAAATATTGAATTAAGTACAGTTAAATTGAGGGTAAACAGTTAAATGTTAAAACAATTCCATTGCTATAGAGTGTACGTCCTCATTTTGTAGTCACGGTGTATTTATACAGCTGTAGTTTGCCCAACGACGGGTCAGATCACACGACATTCTGCACAATACCACCACATAAAATGGTGTTTTTGGTCGAGTGGTTTATATACATTTGTATTGTAGAGAACGAAAATTTTGCTCGCCTTCACCGGGATTCGAATTCGGGTCTCTGGTTAGCAGGGCCAGCGCTCTAGCGGATTGAGCTACAACTCAAGGCTCATGTTAGAACGAAGCTGTAGATATGTATGGGCGAAGGTTTTAATCAAACGATTATGCTATATGTATTGATGTGTGGGCCTACTCTCAGTCCGTGTTTTTTTTCTTCAGTTAAACTGCTCTAGTCGAATGTAGGAGTCAAGTCATACTAAACAAGATCAACTGTTCCTTAATTATGAACACGAAGCTCGTATTATAAACATATACATGCAGTTATCCCTACATTTCAAACACTTGTTAATCCATGCAAATCTGTAATTGAATTATGCAACCGAATTCAGTTTTAAACGTTGTGTCCATAATTAACGAGAATGTGACATTTTGTCCAATGGTATCACGAGTTGTTATTTATTGCATGACTAACAACGATAGTTACCACCTCGCCAAAGATATGTTATTTTTAGTGGTACCATTGTATAGGCCTTCATTTCCTTTAGCTGTGCTTGTATATAAATACACCAACACTATCAGGAATACAACGTTAGGAACATTGAAATTGTGATCTGGCCACAGCTGTAGCCTTTGTTGTGGGGTAGAAGTCAAGCGGTTTATTTAACTGACTGTTGGGAGGTATCAAAGGAAAGTTAACTGTTCAAGTTGTGGATGTGTTGACTAGGAGTACACATGCGCGCTGGGAGATTTCCCGGAGAGACCTTGGCTTTGCGCGAGTCCTCAAACGCTACTCTGCTAACTCCCCGTATTTCCCATATTGAAACAATTGTCCAAAATTACCGTACTCGGAAGGTTTCTGTCTGCTCCGTCCGTATCCGACTTCTCGCCCGATCTACATATATACAGTTCCTCGACGTACATGTCTTGTCTGAGTAATCAAACAAAGAGCATCCATTCTACGGGTAAACTCTGTTGTGGAGAGTTTTCCTGTTTTTGCCAGATACTTCCCACAACATCTAAACATAGTCTATATAAAGTATACACTCGTTGAGTTGCCTCGTCGACTATACGTAAACTACTCAAACAAACTACTAATCCTTGGTTTACAATTTATGTCAACTACGTTTATCTGTTATTTATGTAAATTAGTTTTTGAATGTTATTTTAAGAGATATTCAACATTTTGAACAGCTGTTGTTTTCGCATTCTTTGAGTTCGCTTTTATTTGAATAAAATAACTAATACATCTGACAAACGCACGTATATATAATTCTACACATTTTTAAGTCAAATATAAGCATAGTATTTAAACAAGACTGTCTTGGAATAGAACTGAGCCGTATCTGGAGTCATCGCTGCAGACTGACAGTATCTTCGTTCATTGCTACAGGCTCGCAGTGTCTTCAGTCATTGCTACAGGCCGACAATATCTTCGTTCATTGCTACAGGCCGACAATATCTTCTTTCATTGCTACAGGCCGACAATATCTTCGTTCATTGCTACAGGACCATGGTATCCAACACACTTTGTTTTGCCCAGGACCTAGAACATCTAGTTGCAGTCTGAACAGCAACTGTGCATGGGTGTCCTGTTCTATACTTTACAACAAGCGTCCAAACAATGGAAATCTATGCTAAAAGCCGTGTTTGGCTGTTTACTGTAGAGTGACAGTCTTGTAGGGAAGATTAAAAGACGGATCACGACCGGGTAAATTTGTACACCCCGCTGTGAACCAACATTAAAACACAATGTTTCCTGGGGTTCCTTTTACGAAAAGACAATTATAAAGACAGCTTTTTTCTCAAAATGTACGTCGGGGAATTCTAAAAATGCGATAGAAGATTTAAAGTTCTCAACAAATTTAAGGCGACATTTTAATCCTATTGTTTCATGCCTGAGAGAATTGAACTGATATTTAAATAGAATAATTCATATATAGTACAGGCACAAACACTTACCGGAGAATTTTTGTATAATATGGATGTTGTACATTAAAATATCAGTTACAATGTGATAATTCAGTTAAATAGGACAGGTGAACACGGGATTGATTGATTGATTGGTTGATTGATTGATTGATTGGTTGATTGATTGATTGATTGATTGATTGGTTGATTGATTGATTGATTGATTGATTGGTGTTTACGCCGTGCTTAAGGGTATTTCACATATATGATTGCGATGTATTCCAATAATTGACACTAGCACAGCCAAGATGTGAAACCTTTCCATGATGTTGGAAAGTTAATTGTCCCCCAGTGCTAAGTAAAGGCAGCACTGCTACTCTTCAAACAAACTGCCCTTAGTCAGAGGGCGTGAACACGGAAAATGTAGACCGGTTAGTCACAATTTTGTTGTGCAAGTGCATAAACATTGATTTTTAGCACTGTTTAATACATGCTCTCAGTGTTATAGATTACGATGTAAATACTATACAAACTTAAACATGGGATTTCATGTTATAAATGTATAAAATAAATCAGTTGAGCCAATGCTTATGTATTCTATGCTGGCATTGATTTGGCCTGGCTCCGTGTGATGTTGAAATATTCGTGACCACAAAATTATATATAGGTAAACCTCTAATTGAGGATTAAATTAAGTCATTGACAAGTGTTACGTTGCTTCACGGCTGGAGTGCATAATGTTATCCTTAGATGAATCAGAATTACTATTCTCAGTCACAAGTCTATTACGGATGACTGCACGTGGCACGAGAGTGGAATTTAATCACGCGGTAAATGCCATTCAGGACATCATCGAGAACCATTACGCCAGCCTGTCGCGTGCATGTTTTTACATACCGCTAGGTGTCGCTGGCGTATACATCTTGACTGGATTAATAATACTTAACATTTATTTTCTCAGATGATTTAAAACTTTTCTTCACAACTGTTTTGCCTTCTCTTTTTTGAGAACCCTCTGAGGGAGTGTTAGAGAACAAGCTTTTCCACTTTATTAAACAGGCCGGGTTGCGAGTGTGGACTTTGCCTAGCTACGGCGCTTCACCGTGCTATTTGATTATTTAATAGAGCGAAATTGGCACCTAATTAAAGCTTCTCTGCATATCATACAGTTAACTTGTGACGAATCTGGAAATCCCCGGTTAACACACACGGGGAGGCCAACGTGATACCGCGATCATTTCTGATTAAAGTAGACTTCACTGAATTTGTCAAATGGTTGCTAACGCGTGGCAGAAAACCCAACCGTCGTCTTGAGTTACTATAATGCTTTCAACAGAATTTATATTACGAGTGAATAGCGCCCCATCGCAACATGTGGCCAATTCCCTCAAATTTAACTTGATAGATATCCTTTGACAGCCGGCAATAAAAAAACTCCGCTTATTTAAATAAACACTTCCATTTTTTTGTATTCCTTTGACGCTACGTAGTTTACAATCTAAACTCAAAATGTTTGAGTTCCCATATCGGTGCGAAAAAGGCAAAAAATGGTGTAAGTTTTTGGAAACAGTTTAGTGAAACAAGTTCGTAGGTATGGGTCATTTTCGGCTGGTATTTTTGATAATAATCTACGCCTGTTTCGACACGTACTTGAAGGCGTAAATTCTGTTAAATAGATTTATAAGACTGGAACGGGCATTTTGTATAAACTATATTATTAAAAACATACCCTAGTAATCATAAGGCAAATGCAACTTAGTATGGACAACAACTTCTTGATTTATTTCACAGGTATCTGTATTACGATGTATAGAAAATAACGTAAGGCAAAGATTGTGTTATTTGACTTATGCCAACTTCTAAATGCCCCTTAAGGAAGCCATAATCTAATGATTAAATGGTGTTTTTATATATTGTAATAATTTTACCAGTATTCTCCACTCTTGAGAACGGCGTTAAACACCAATCAATATTTCGACCAATAAATTAGGCAGATATAACCATGCCTTTCACTAATGATTACATAGCGTCAGTATATATAGTTATCATTTTTACCAGTATTCTCCACACCCCTCTACTGCAGTTTATCCAATAATTCTACAGCAGTTTTTCTGCGCTTGGTCACAATTTGGCTGTCTATGCTGTAGAATCGTACAACAAAATCTAAATCATTTATTTATTTGTTCTTTTTTGTCTGTAAACTGTCCGATATCTGCTTAACACATTGACCATAAGAGATCTGATCGGATGTCAGTGTGATCCATAACGAGCCCAGGATCTGGATCGGAATAATACGGGACACGTTATGGGCTAATCCATACCAATGTCTTGCTTGTTACAATTTCACTACGTCTAAATGTCATTCAAACAACTTCTATCTATAATCACCTGAAACAGTGAGGTTTGTCCATGTTGATTTATAATTAGGCGTGTATACCTGGTAAGGGAGTATAAGTTATAGCAGTCAGAAAGTCAGGCGTTTTGTTGAACAGAGGCTCGTCTCATTCTCTCTAGTTAAATGTTAGAGGTGAAATTCTTTCTTTGCCTCTTAACGACCTACTGCGGCGGAAAATTACCTTATATTTGACTTCATGTGTTCCGAGCCCGCACTCTTTCATTAGACTAGGAAGTCCATCATTTGTTCGACAGCGAGTCTTAATCGCCTCGACAATGAACTAAACAAGACTGCGAACGGTCTGCATACGGAATCGTGAACGTTATTGACAATAGTCAATATATTACAGCTCGTTATTACAAATGATCAAATAGCTCTCTAAAACCACAACCCTCGCAATCGTCTATTGCTGATTAATTTATGACTCTTTTGCCCAGGAGCACACCCCTATGTATTCTGTCATTCTGGCCCCGCGTGATTGTTGTGGGCATTGTTATGTAAAACGGGCGGGCGTAAGAGATGTGCTGGTCGGATACGAGGCGTAAAACTCCCCCAATTCATAACGGTGTTGACAAGCCATACCGATGACAGAACAGTGCTTGAATGCGCACAGCATGTTCATTCGGCTATTGTCCCATTATCCCGTTGAGAAGCCATTAGAATTCACTCCGAGTGCGGAATAAAACGCAAAAATGATTTATCATAATCTAAAGTGAAAGAAAAGCGTGTAGCTATAACCTCATCAAAAAGGTTAATCCAACTCATATGTTGAGATAAATTGGCTTCTGACGCATTCATTACTATGGGGTTTTCGTGACTGGTTTACACAACATGGTTGTACATTCAGCAAGAATCCTATGATTGCCGACTTCTTTTTATAGTTAGAAATTTACACCGCTTGTCATTGTAACATATCCATTTGTTTGTTATAAAGTTTCTTGTAAATTTTTTTTACTAAATCTACATCTCTCATAGTTCTAGTCTTCGTGTTAAAATTAGTTTGTGCGTTTCTTTGCAAACGTATTAGGTATTTTCCTTAAGGCTATACTAGTTTGTTAAAATAAATTTGAGACCGAAGTCACTTGTTATTAAGTCAATCCGTTGAAAACGTGTAGTAAAGGGTTACTTGACTTTACTATAAATCTAGAGGCGGAATCAGCAATAATTTTCAAAATTTTACTAACTTAAAACAAATGCATTGCCATTTTCAATATTATTTTGTTTAATACAAATGTATGTGTCATCCGTACAGGACTTCAAATCCGAACACTAATTAATTAATGATTTTTCTTTTTTTAACAATAGGTCTATATAGGGGAATTTATTAGATTGACTCGGGAATTGCCATAAAATGGTGAGTTCCTAATTCGCTGGTCCATGATAAACTATAAAATTCACCAAGTCCATAAACGCAAGAAGCCTGTGTTCGTTTGCGTTTCTAAATTGCATTGACCGTAACTATTTTATAGTCTTGAACAATATACTAAAGCTGTTGGTAGCAACTAAACTACCATGGATAACATATTCTATATGTTCCATCTTATATTCGTTGTTATTTTCTTGTTCAATTACGGAATTACCCAATAATAAATCTTATCTTAAATGTACATATTTGTTCAAGTTATTAACACTGTCGACGTCACTGGCAATATGACACATTTATCAGTAACTATGGCGACATGTTTGTTATTACTTTTTTGTTCAATTACTGAATTATCCGCCAATAATACATATTCTTAGTTGTTAATGTAATTAACACCGCTGACGTCACTGGTAAGGTGACACATTTATAGGTAGCTATAGTAACATGTTTGTTTCTCTTTCCATTGCTGAACTATCGAATTGTATAGGTTCTCTTAGATGAGTAGCCATCACTGTAAACTCTTACACGAGCCGATTGAAATAGCGATAACTACATTTGGCTGAGTTGACATGGAGTTATAAGCTTACCATACATTGTACGGCCAGGTAGTTAAACCCGTCTCATTTTCCCCCGGCGACAGGTGAAGAAAACTTTTAGCTTATCATGGACCAGCTATAGAGTTGGGAACTCAGCAATTTATGCCAATTCCCTGGTCAATTTAAAAAAATCTTCTATATATTTACAAGAAAATAATTCTTTTTGAGAACAATAAATAGACAATTGTTTGGATTTGAAATCCTACACGTATGATACATACAATTGTATAAAATAATAATATTGAAAAAGCTATCTGTTTGGCAATGAATTTCATTTTGAGGTGTAAAATTTAGAAACTTCTCACTATTTTCCACGGTAGCTTTTTAGTATTTAGGCTAGGTAAAACTTTATGAATTACCAAAACCTTTAAAGCAAGCGCTCTGCCCGGTTTTTAGATAAGTATGTGTCGAATAATATATTTTGATTCCCCTAATTAACCTTTTGGCCTATTGTTTTTATTTATGGCCGATCTGTTTGATAAATGGTGGCAAAGATAATTTGATGACAAAACTCTCAATTTAAAGCTAACACTGTTATCTTTAAATCTGATATACAATGTTTGTTAAATATTGTCCTTATTTTTAATCATATTCCCTGTTTTAAGTCTGTTTTCTTTTTCTCTATAGTTCTTTGTCTATTTCAAAACTGATTTTACTAATGTTGCTTTTTTATTATATTTTTCAGGGTTAGACAATCCGATTGGCGAGTCTAGTAAAGATTTATATTGGTTCTGACACGAATGACCTCCCCAGCTCATTCAAAGGAGTTCGTTGAACAAATTAACTAAACCCGGCAGCAAATTCAGTTTCGACGCACACTTGACGTATGGTTATTCTGTTAGGCGAAGATGGTACCCTTGCCCGTGCCTGGCAAACAGCGCCCCCGAATGATGTTCCGGTTTGCCATGGTAACCCAGGCACACAACGACATGTTCTGTTGTTGTGTGTTGAAATGGGACTAACAGCCTCGAAAACGAACAGAAGTGAGTAAAAAATGAAGTAACTACTGAGAGCTACGTTTATTCTAACCACGAGGACGTCATGGTAGGGTTCCAAAGCGGGAGACAACAACTGTGGTTTTAATTGGATTTATAAACAATCATTATTGACTGTGAACCCATTTCAGTCAAAATGGCGGCATTCTGACATTGTTATTATTATTATTACTACAGTATATGGAGATTACTGTATGAAGGCAATATGTAAATACGAGAAAAAAACAATGGTGTCTTATATATATATATATATTTCTTAAATATGTACAAATATGTGTCCATGCAATGACAGAGATGAGGACTAGTGCCCACACGTGTTTTGCCATTGTGTACAAATTCACAAACGATCTCTTCCAAGTATGGATATTATGTTACGGATTTATCCGAGATGATCCGATCAAAAACTCTGCTAAAGCCGGAGCTGTGTTCTGTCTGTCTCGTGATGAATATTTCATCCCCTGTAATACTCGTGCTCATCAATTCATCCATCCTTTCATCGTGTTCATTTGTTCGAAGGAATAAAAGAAATAATGCATCTTACACAATATTTTTCGTTTTCATTCATTTATTTTTGTTTGACTATATTTATTGTATTTACAAATAAATATATATAATTTAGTGTCGACTGCCCTTGACATGTGTGAAAACGAACAGCAAAACTTAACAAAAAGTTCAAGGCACATTTGAACAAATTGACTCTGAGCATTAAATTATACAACATTATGGAAATTACCAACCTCTCATTTTTGCTTTTAATTGTTTTATTTTTAAAGATATGCAAAAATGAAATATTAACTTAATAAAACACTTGATAATTATTCCAGGAACGCACTTGTTAAAAAAGACGACACAGTATGATATTACACTTAACAGTTGTAAGGCCTTTTTATGAGGTCTATTCGGAGTTATAAAACCCCAGTTAGCCATATTGTCAAAGGCTAGAGGCCAAGATCTATGGAACTACTGGGGTCTGTATAGCGTCCTTAACTGTTTTATTATATCACATTCATGTAGATAACATAAGCAGTACAGGAACAAGAGACATAAACTGGTAACTTTTTTAAGTGGCATTTAGAAGCAGAGAGGATAACGTAACACGAAAAACTTTATGGATTTTCAACTTCTGGATTTAATGACATATAGACCCAACTCTGACAG